>CAKZFU010000041.1:0-59141 GCA_936450465.1 Gibbula magus
TAAACGACGCTTAGATATCACTGTCAAGACAGGACAGTGGTTTAGGAATGTCATACCTGTAATTCCGTTATCAACTGTGCAACATACATGTATCATCGACAAGCTCTACTTAAAGTGGAACCCTGCCATGTGCTTGTTTTGTAGACTAGGATAATGAAATTTACAATTCCTACTCTCCATCCGCCAGCCTGCTATAACTAGTTCCTGTAGAACAGTCGTAGGACGTGTTGAGAGTGGACACCCTCCCATGCTCATATATGATGGGGTATCAAGAACAAGCTTTATTCCTCACGTAACAAACATGTTTGGCTTAAATTTCACGCTTCAACTGGTTTATTTTCACGAAATTATACACACAAATATTTTATAAGGAGAGCCTTCCACGGAGTAGGTAGGATGTGAGTCAAAACCAAATAAACAAAGCTAGGTACAGTCCTGGCGAAGAATTTAGACATATCAAAGGTTTATAGATGGGTAGACAACTGGTAAACCATTAGCAGTTGTGGATAAACATAAAACACAAACAAAATAAGAATTTTAGAATATTCCCAAGGATGAGCGGGTGGAAATGTGGTCTATGCTATTTATTATATTATTCATGTTGATGTATTGTATGGCAAATCGTGTCTCTTAAGCCTTATGGATTGATATTGTTTTCTTAAAAATGCTTTATATGGATATATCGTACATACAACATTAGACACGTGAAAAACATATCAGTCATCTCCATCACGCTTGTTGCCTAGGCTTAGTTATTGGGTATTAGACTTCTACTATTCAGATAAGTGTTCCTCAACAATATGATAACTAGTTTTATTGCATCAATAGGAATCTTAAATGTTGTGGCTATTACAGGAATAAAATGGAACACACTCTTATTTGTTGAGTTATATTGTGAAATATTTACAAATAAATACTTATTTCTAGAAATAAGTACACGAACGGTAACACTTGATAACAATTAAGAAATTATCGAACTGTGTAGACAGCCAGATTATTTTCTGTCTTGAATCGTGCTATCGTGTTAAAGAGCCCTCGAGTGTGTTAGTTTTTCAAATACAAATATTTGAAAACATACCTATGATATCAATCGCTAGAGAAATATTTTATCTACAACATGACATATATGCAGAATGTTTTTTTTTATATACAGGGTGTGAATTACAACACAATGCTTTGCACCTGAAACTAATAGACTTCATCTATGTTTAGACTGGTAAACAATTACTTAGAGTTATTCCTCCATTTATTTTGAGTCAAACAAATCTGCGAAAATTATATTATAAAATTCAATGATTAGATTTTTAGCAATTTCCCTATATGTTTCCTTGATGGCTCCTATCTCTGATGACAGATCACATACAAATATAAAGCTATGATTGTTAGTTTTCGTTTGACATCCACCGTAATAAAATTTGGATTATATTTCTAATTATTTGATTGACATAAAAGCAGTGAAGATAAAATCAGGTTTTTCCCAAAACGAAAGAGAGTTCGTGATGTATCTGACAACAGCATTTCGGCATTTGGCAGACAAACCATGACGGGCTGAACACAAGGTCGTGTTGTGAGATTATGTGCTGCTTGATACCCCTGTACGCATTAATATATATGACACATGCATGTCGGCAGATGAATTGCTACACACTTCTTATTCCTTCAATTTCCCAAAAGCACACTAAATATAAGCAAATCCCAAATATACAAAAACGGTTAACAATGCTCTAAAGTGTAGAGACTTATACTTGTTCTTCACTTTACAGTACATTGTGACCTGTAGGATATAGAACGTTGAATGGACAAATGAATAAAAACGAGTGATGTTTGCCTTCACAAATACTCATTGTATCGCTTTTGACCTTTTTCTAGAATTGATCATCAAATCACAACTTGTTGAGTGAAGCTGCCCTAAAATGTGACATTCCGGCACTAATGACAGAGACATTATATGTATGTCAGATATTTGTTTCAAAGTACATTGAAGGACGAAAACACGGGCGGACACACACATGGACGGACATAGCCCAAACCTATATCTCTTCCTCTTCGTGCCAGGGTAATACAAGTTGCAGTTGTCTAAATGGAAACTACTTCAATATCTAACTGACAATGTCAAAGTAATGTTTAATCTGCCAAGACTTTCTTAATGAGTGCTATCTTCCTCTCATTTACAGAGATGTCACGTCCGCTGACCAGTCTCATCTTTGTAGGACAGTAGGCGTATGGAGAAACATGAAACATAGGGAAAACCCCGTCCCTAAAGTTCAGATCAATTTTAGACAAAAGCTTCCCTCTTCCAACATCAATGAATCCAATTCTTCCACGATCAATATCCAGCACCAGACCAAACTGGAAGCTAATGTTTTCACCGGTTGTGGGACGAGGCAGTGTGTTACACTCACCAACCTGGTATGTCTTCACTTCCTCCGGATCTCTCCTCCCGTCCTTCTGATCTCTCCTCCTCAACACCTTGATACAGAGATTGTCCCTGTGATTCAAACAGTGATCCTCAACAGACACAGTGGCAGACCCTGGATAAAAAGAAACAAAGCGTTCCTTGTCGAGATTCCCCTTCCACTCCACCACCCCCATCTGCAGCAGGGATCCACCTCTCTCTTTCCATTTAAGTTGAGAGTTTGTCTCCCAATACGTGGCGTTTGAGAAAGAGGAGGGGGAGGCAGGAAAGGGGACAATACTGCTTGTCCCCCAGAACGTCGAAAACTGTTTTTCTCTGACACCACTCCGCCCCATGTTGTTAATCTCCTTATCAAAGTCTTCTACTTGTAGAGACGGGTTTACTCGCCTCGAGTCGAGGGTCATGGAGGGACCTGAAAATATGCAAATTGTGTAATAAGAACTTGAAATGAGAGAGTGGTGAGGAACTTTTCTACAAATAAGATAGAGATATAATTTGAAAGCGTACATGGGTATCCTGTGTGTATAAATGTACCTTTAATTGGATTAATTATTCTTTGGATTATTGTTTTTAGAAAATCACAGGTGGATAAGTTGTATGTCACAAAAAACATCATCACAATAATCCTACAACACAATGTAGCTAAAAGAAATTTCTTGGCTATGGTCTGCATACTGCAATGTCAGTCACATTTTAATGGCCATCTTTATCCAAAAAAACTGGGGACCAACTGTAATCTACACATCTGCTGTTTGATACTAGAAAGTTGACCAGTAAGATCAAATCGCTCTCACTTTGCCAAGAATGAACAACGTAAATACCAATGAATAGCTTTAACAGTTGCCTTATTCACAATAAGTTTTCACTCATTTAACAATACCAAAGTGTAAACAAATAAGTACATTTAAATACAAGCATATATCAGGACTATTGCAATATTATTTTCAAGCTGTTGCTATTATGAATGAATATAATGATGCTCGTCAAAGTGATAACGAGTTCATCATTTACCTAGTACAATGATCCACCTGTCCTCGTGTTGGAACCTGCACAGTACCAGGTCAGAAACAGATCTCTCTATTATCCCGTCTCCCCAGGGTAGACTGCCATCTGCACAAAACATCAGAAACATTGTTAATTACAACCGCTAATGACCACCTCCAAACTGAAACGATTTTTTAAAGTGGTTTATTCCGATTGATCTAAATGTAGGGGGCAAGCATAAATTTATTACTACAAAGTTATGAAATGAATGTCAAATGCTGTGGTTTTTTTTTTAGAGTAAACTCATTATCCATCTTCCCCTAGTTTTATGGTTATACAATTTTGTCTGTATTTCATGACCATGTAAGTCAATAAGTTCTAAACATTCTAATTTCACAAATGTGAAGCTGAAAATATCTTCCTAAAGACCTGGCTGAAGTCAAAGTCATTCAGCATTCATTCATTACGTTAATATAATATATTCTTTATCAAGTAGCTCAGTAACAGTAACAGTAACAGTAACAGTAACAGCCAACCAAGTGGAGACAATGAAGTACTGTCCTTTATCAAATGTAACTTATCTTGAAGGAAATAATGGTCCCAACTGACTTTCAAAAACAAGCATTTAAGCTTATTACAAAAGATGCATGACTAAATATTGCAGGCTGTGTTTTGTTTGGATTTTTAATTTATATCAAATTGATTTTAAGTATTCATTGTAAGCAAAATACGAAAAGTTTGACTATTTATTTGTCCAGTTCATGACAACCATTGCTATATACAAATGTTCAAAATATTCCCAACCTACATAATTATCGAAATTTGCACTGTAGGCTTAAGGAAATGACAATTTTAATGAAAAGTCGTACACCACATGGCATATCGTCAAAACATATATTGTGAATGAAGATATCGCTAATTCCATGACGTGCAAGCAAATTACACCTATTGCACTATATATGCACGAAATCTGTATCAGATGATTGCTTATGCAAACTGCTGTAAGTGGCATTATAAGTTATAACATTCAGTGGAGGGTTACGGATACGTTGGATAAACACTTACGCGGGTCTGACAAATTACGATGTCACCCGAACAAAGTGAATGTTATAACATATTTATATTGCCACATGTCTCAAAATATTATTTAAAAAAAGACGACACATTTTGACAGAAAACAGTTGATCGATCGACAAACTATGACCTTTAACTTGTGTCATGTGACATGGAATGATTGGCGTTGATGCTTGCTTTTTTCAAGTTGCGGGATATAAAACATTTATCACCCTCAGGAAGATTGATCAACCCGTATGGCGGTGTTCATTGATATTTGTTAAATGTCACGTGGACCTACAGAGATCGACATTCTTACATGAGGTAGGATAATATTCATTGTCACCAACCATGCAAACGCATTTGCAACCAACAGACAATGCCTAAATCAAAACCAATAGCAATTCGGAATCGGAATAGTTGGAAAGCTGTTAACAGGGGTCACGAATTACGTTTTTGCTAATCAGTTTGTTTTAGCAAAAGGCACTGACCAACACATAAGCATTAACACAGAAACAAACTTATTGTGACCCTGAAACACATTCCTGGATGTCTTGGTGTAACTAATGCCAGAGATGATCAGCTATAATATTGTCTTGTTCAAAGCCGTCTGCGTGTTATCAGCCAGGTCCCTTTATGACAGGTGGGAAACAATGATAAATCGGAAACATTCTCAGGAAACACGAACAGCTGGTGATCACAACTTCATTACCGTGCAAAACAACCTCTCAGAAGACCAATATTGACAAATCCATACAAGCTTCTACCTCATCAGTGGGCTGAACAGCACAGCAACTTAAGAATATGGCGTCTGATAAGTCCTCTTTCAGTGAGTTGATGGACGTGCACGTTTGGAAGGGGAAGGAACGTGTGGTTACTGGTGAGTGGAGCTCAGTTACGGTTTGAGACTGCATACATTTCATTGGAAAAGCAGTTTATTTACAAATCCATGGGCACGGAATAATTTTGCAAAGTTTTGAAGCAAACATTTGTTACCCCATCTCGCCAGGTATATGGATACAATGGTCTGCAAGTAGACACTGACTACCTGTTAAACGCTTGGATATTAACCCAATACAGTAGTATTTAGGACATAATTGAGGGACAGATGACCCCTCCTCCTCCCACCTACCACCACTACTCTGCACTGATTGGATCAATGTTTTGTCAATATCCGGAACAGTGTGGCGATAGAATATGTTAACTGGACATGCCCATCTCCCTTGAGCTGGCACATAATGGCGCCACTGGTATGGTATTATCAACGAATATAGACTACAGAATTACCTGATGATATTTAACATATGATAGAACGATACTCTAAACATGTGCTTTGTGGAAATAATTGCATTCGACTTTCTACTTTACCAGAATACAGAACATTACCTCGGTTATTGAGGTAGTCCAAAGGTGTGTATGTGAGAGCATTTTCTTTCTTCATTTCTGTTTCGTAGATTTGCTTCAGCCACTGTTGTAATACCCCAGCATTGATTCCTCGCCTCCTACAAAGGTAATGGAGTGGAGTGTTTCCGTACATGTCAGCCTTGTCTCCCTGGCGGATCAATGTCAGAATATCCTTTATCTGATGTGATCTCTTGCAAAGAACATGGAGTGGTGTTATTCCATTGCCGTCTTGCTTGTTGATGTCTCCTTCTGCTGTGTTAACAATTCGTCGAACTACACCAATTTCAATCTTTCCATTGTCAAATAGATAGTGGAGTGGTGTACTTCCATGTTCATCACCTCTATTGAAGTCGCCTTTCCCTTCCGTGACCACTAGATCTAAAGTCTCCAGTTGAAGGTCTGTGTGTGCACAGAGATAATGCAGCGGGGTGCTCTTATTCTGCTCACATTGGTTAATATCACCTTTACTTTCAATGATCCACCTGATGTCCTCTACAGTAAATACTTTGCATTTGAACAGATAATGAAGAGGTGTGTGACCATACTGATCACCAATGTTAATATCCTCTTTTCGTGCAGTGATGATCAGTCGTATAGTGTCCATTGTCACACGATGTTGATCATCATCATCAGAAGTTGTAGAGTACTTTACCTGACATAGGTACTTCAGCGGTGTTCTTCCTCTATCATCCTGTTTGCTCACATCAGCTTCAGCCTTTACTAATACATTTACAGCCACCATACGTCCACTCTTCAGAGCTGTCCACAGCATTGTTTCCTCATCACGTCCTGGTTTGTTGATGAATTGTTTTGAACCGTTCTGGAAAAAACAAGGGTTGTAAAGCACTACATAATGTAATATATATCAAGGGTTCTTTACAATAGTGTTTTTATTCATAAATGCTTATGTTAATTTTAAAAACCTTGAACAAAATGTTTCTTGAACGTAAGATTTAAGGATATTTTTCTCACCTGTTGAGGTGCAGCAAGATCTACATACACACATGACTCCACCAGTTCCTTACAGAAGTCCTCGTTCTCACAGAATCTGTGTCTAAACACGTTGTAGTCTCCCTGCAGAACCTCTGGATGGAACCTCTTGACCAGTGCTTTCAAAACTGGTTCAACTGGTTTCACATTGATTTGTGTAGGCGACTTCTGATGTTCATCTGATGTGAGAATAAGTTTCTGTCTAATCACGGAGAAAGTGGCATATTTCACACAAAACAATGGGTCTGTTGCACAGATAACACTCAGTACACTTTCATAGATAGAAGAGTGAGAAAACTCACAAAATCCATCCTTCGACACAGTGATGTAGCTGCCTTCTTGCTCACGTTCGACTTTCAGTAAAGAGGTTAGTTTTTCATGATCCTCAACTGAATAAGCATTAAACCTGCCATTGTTCTGTATCATCAGTTTAAAAAGGTCTTTGCAGTTTTCATTATACAAAACCGATGTCGTAATATCAAGGAACTTCAGTGGTGCCTTGAAGAACTCCTCAATGTCAAGGTAACGCTTTTTAGCTTTCAGTTTTGGGTACATCATGCTGCAGTGGGGAAAACCATGAGCAATGTCAAGGTCAGCTACTCTCTGTCTAACTTCTGAAATAACGTTCAGTTTACCTTGCTTCAGGTAGTAGTCAAGAATCTTCAGTCTTTCATGTTTAACCTTCACTACACTTAGGTCAACAACATTATCAGGATTCAGGATTGTGTCTTGTAATTGTCCCATGAGGAGTCGGGCTTCATTCACCACGTTCTTCCTGCTGATAAATATCACTTTTATTCGGTTTTCATTGAGTGCGAATTGGTTATGGATATCATTTATCACTGACTTCCATGTGTCGACCAAGACATTGTCAGAGATGAAGGCACCGAATCTGTCATCTAGCATTATTACAAGCTTTCAAGTCGACCTTAACAGTAGTCTGAATTCTTCAGGCTTTTCGATGCTGTATACACTAAACTTATTCTGAAGTTGTTTGAGCACCAGGTACCCTAGAGTTGTCTTCCCATCTCCAGCATTACCTGTTATAGTCACCCAGTTCCTTCCACTCTGCAGCATTTCAACCACTGTGTCTACAGCGGATACGTGGATCATGCCAAAGGTCAGAGATTTGATCTTCTTTTTTGTTCTTTCTGCATAATGAAGAACAATCTATATATTTTCAATTCAACAGTGAATGGTCACCGGTATACATTATGTAAGATCGAAGAGACACACACATAATTTAAATCTCATTATATCAAAATGTTAAAATAGCAAAGAACATGCCTGAATTTAACAAACAACCTGTATGTCCAGTCCCCAACCCCATATAGTAATCCCCACTCCTCCCACATTATGATGAACTTAGTGTAAAGGTTAGTTGTCAACTTTTGAGTATCACTGAAATTAATTATCTTGTTAGTTCTTAGACGACAGTATCATCCAATAAACAATTGCGTTAGACTAAACTCTCCATTCTTTTTTTAGCAAATCTCTTTCCAGTGTTTTTCAGAAATGGGCAATGTTACTTACTTTTGAGAACTGAAATTTGACTTCTGGCCGTTTCTGCAATATAAAAACAACCCCAATATAAAGACAAAATATAATTTGTAATTCAAAACTGCTTTTTGCCATCTGATAAGTTACCACAGTATCAGTTAACAATAACAAGCTAACAAGCTAACAAGCTAACACTCACCATCAAAGTATGGTGACATCAGTCGTTCTTGAAGTTCCAAAGCTGAAAATAAAGGCAAGGTATGCATTGATAAACTAACTTGCAAAAGAAGTGTCACCGTACTATTAACTAGATATTTCAATCAAAGAGCGGGTCTGTGAAGTACGCATACAGTTCCTTATTCCTTATTACTTATTCAAAATGTGAAGTTAGCAAACAGTTACTTATTCCTTATTCCCTATTCAAAATGTGAAGTTAGCAAACAGTTACTTATTCCTTATTCCCTATTCAAAATGTGAAGTTGGCGAACAGTTACTTATTCCTTATTCAATTTTTTTGCAATTCACACTTGTCCGTAGCTTATTATTAACTATTTCAAAAATCAAACAACAATAACGTTCTTCTCTTGTGTGCCGGTAGTTTAAAACTTAACACAGAAAGCCCACAGCGTTGTGCATAGCTGAACCGAACGCTCCACGAACTATAAATAGCACGCAGTCGATTCAACATGGCGTCGCTTCAATCTGTTGCTGTCCAAATCAAATCAAAGATAGCTTCCACGTCAGCACATAGCGATTTGAATACAATAAACAAATTTTAAGTTTATCTCAAAAATTGATGTGAGCTGTAACAATAGTTTATAAACGACGTGCTCCGCGAACATCGCAATAAAAGTCCATCTGAATCCGTTGCTGAGAGTGTGAAGTTAGTTACTTATTCGATATTGGACATTTCTGTAGCTGGTACCCGTTTCACAATACATAGGTTTATATAAGTATCAGCACATGTTAGCTCCGTCTCAAGGATATATTTTAGCTATAACAAAGTTTTAGTTACGGCCTTGAACCAGCGCTGTGGGCTCGTCATAGGTCAATCCGAATCCGTTGCTGAGAGTGTGAAGTGAGTTACTTATTCGATATTGGACAATTCTGTCGCTGGCACCCGTTTCAGAATACATAGGTTAATATAAGTATCAGCACATGTTAGCTCCGTCTCAAGGGTATATTTTAGCTATAACAAAGTTTTAGTTACGGCCTTGAACTAGCGCTGTGGGCTCGACATAGTCAATCTGAATCCGTTGCTGAGAGTGTGAAGTTAGTTACTTATTCGATATTGGACAATTCTGTCGCTGGCACCCGTTTCACAATACATAGGTTTATATAAGAATCAGCACATGTTAGCTTCGTCTCTAGGGTATATTTTAGCTATAACAAAGTTTTAGATACGTCCTTGAACCAGCGCTGTGGGCTCGTCATAGGTCAATCTGAATCCGTTGCTGAGAGTGTGAAGTTAGTTACTTATTCGATATTGGACAATTCTGTCGCTGGCACCCGTTTCACAATACATAGGTTTATATAAGAATCAGCACATGTTAGCTTCGTCTCTAGGGTATATTTTAGCTATAACAAAGTTTTAGTTACGGCCTTGAACTAGCGCTGTGGGCTCGACATAGTCAATCTGAATCCGTTGCTGAGAGTGTGAAGTGAGTTACTTATTCGATATTGGACAATTCTGTCGCTGGCACCCGTTTCACAATACATAGGTTTATATAAGAATCAGCACATGTTAGCTTCGTCTCAAGGATGCATTTTAGCTATAACAAAGTTTTAGTTACGGCCTTGAACCAGCGCTGTGGGCTCGTCATAGGTCAATCAGAATCCGTTGCTGAGAGTGTGAAGTGAGTTACTTATTCGATATTGGACATTTCTGTAGCTGGTACCCGTTTCAGAATACATAGGTTTATATAAGTATCAGCACATGTTAGCTCCGTCTCAAGGGTATATTTTAGCTATAACAAAGTTTTAGTTACGGCCTTGAACCAGCGCTGTGGGCTCGACATAGTCAATCTGAATCCGTTGCTGAGAGTGTGAAGTTAGTTACTTATTCGATATTGGACATTTCTGTCGCTGGCACCCGTTTCACAATACATAGGTTAATATAAGAATCAGCACATGTTAGCTTCGTCTCAAGGGTACATGTTAGCTATAACAAAGTTTTAGATACGTCCTTGAACCAGCGCTGTGGGCTCGTCATAGGTCAATCCGAATCCGTTGCTGAGAGTGTGAAGTGAGTTACTTATTCGATATTGGACAATTCTGTCGCTGGCACCCGTTTCACAATACATAGGTTTATATAAGTATCAGCACATGCTAGCTTCGTCTCAAGGGTACATGTTAGCTATAACAAAGTTTTAGTTACGGCCTTGAACCAGCGCTGTGGGCTCGTCATAGGTCAATCCGAACCCGTTGCTGAGAGTGTGAAGTGAGTTACTTATTCGATATTGGACAATTCTGTCGCTGGCATCCGTTTCACAATACATAGGTTTATATAAGTATCAGCACATGTTAGCTTCGTCTCAAGGATGCATTTTAGCTATAACAAAGTTTTAGTTACGGCCTTGAACCAGCGCTGTGGGCTCGTCATAGGTCAATCAGAATCCGTTGCTGAGAGTGTGAAGTGAGTTACTTATTCGATATTGGACATTTCTGTAGCTGGTACCCGTTTCACAATACATAGGTTTATATAAGTATCAGCACATGTTAGCTCCGTCTCAAGGGTACATTTTAGCTATAACAAAGTTTTAGTTACGGCCTTGAACCAGCGCTGTGGGCTCGTCATAGGTCAATCCGAATCCGTTGCTGAGAGTGTGAAGTGAGTTACTTATTCGATATTGGACATTTCTGTAGCTGGTACCCGTTTCACAATACATAGGTTTATATAAGAATCAGCACATGTTAGCTCCGTTTCAAGGGTACATTTTAGCTATAACAAAGTTTTAGTTACGGCCTTGAACTAGCGCTGTGGGCTCGTCATAGGTCAATCCGAATCCGTTGCTGAGAGTGTGAAGTTAGTTACTTATTCGATATTGGACATTTCTGTCGCTGGCTTCCGTTTCACAATACATAGGTTTATATAAGAATCAGCACATGTTAGCTTCGTCTCAAGGGTACATTTAAGCTATAACAAAGTTTTAGTTACGGCCTTGAACTAGCGCTGTGGGCTCGACATAGTCAATCTGAATCCGTTGCTGAGAGTGTGAAGTGAGTTACTTATTCGATATTGGACATTTCTGTAGCTGGTACCCGTTTCAGAATACATAGGTTTATATAAGACATTGGTTCAAAAATCGATTAGTTCAAACATCGCTGGCACCCGTTTCTTAGTATACGTCAGAAAAGAGCATATTCCGAAGAAAAGTCTCCTTGTGATTGGAAACTAGACGACCTACATACTGAAATGAGGATGATGATCATGTCATCAGTTAATCTTTCCAATTAGACGAGCTTAAAGAACACCACATTGTATTTGTGTTAATTTGTTTATTCATGTTTCATCTCTATGACAGATTTATGACATTAAACTTTAAGGCAGGACATCACTTTTACTTTGCAAAATATTAACATCATTATGTTTTTAAAAAATACAATTTAAGTTGGTTGACATGTATCACTTATGACAAAATCATACCATAGTCAGACAATGAGAACATCCAAGGGGAAAGCTAACAAGCAACTTCTTAAGACAGTTTGATATACCGACTAGGTAACCACTAAAAGCAATGTCCCTTGTATATATAATTTTATAAATATTTTCACCACTTATTGTTTTGTGAATTTGCTATAAACTGCTTCATTAAATGAACTATCTTGATTAAATTTTAATAGATTGCTTTTCATGATCATCCTGCTCAATCAGGATAATTCCATCTTCAAGGCTCTCTCAATCTCCTGATTCTCTTACCACATTTGCCTTGTATTCTTATGAACTCAATAGAATGACTTTATATTGAGAAATATTTGCAGTGCCTAGATAAGGAGACTGACGAGATAACATCAAATTTCTAATCATAACATTCAATTGGCTGCCAAAATAATGCTACATAAAGAAAAGATTACTGAACCCTCAGCAATATGTTGCAAATAATGCAAAAGGCAATCAGGGCTATGAAGGAGTAATGTGAAAACATATACCCTCGCAGAGCAGGGTGTTCATAATAATTTCAAAGAATTGTTGTTTAAATGTTGAAAAGTAATTAATCTCTCAATCACTGTATACAGTCTTGACATATCTTGTTTTCTACTTTATTTACTATGAAGGCTTAACTCTCTTTACAAACAAACACAGACTGATAATAAGAAACATTTGATGTCATAGAAAACTGTTGTCACTATAAAAAAATAGAGCCATTGGATCTTTAGTTCATCAGTTTTAATTAATAAAATAAAATAATGATAATTACTTATATGAAATATGATCAATGTAACAAAAAGATTCTTTTACAAAACAAATATTACATAACATTTTTGTTGGACCCTCAATTGTTAGTATTCAACTTAAACATTTTGGATCACCTCCCTTAGTCTCTATACTGACTGAGGTGAAGAGCACATTATACACTCATGGTGAGGCATTATGTGAAGTATAAGGACTCGAGACCTGACTCCCGAGTTAGTCTGACCTGACCGAGACCGCAGGTCGAGGTCAGGGCAGACCTCCGAGGGAGTCAGGTTATGACCCTGTGATCCATATTTGGGGTCAAGGTGTTGCCAAACCTACAATTTATAATCCACTTTGGCTAACAGGTCTGTACAGAACATTTCAGCTCTCTAGACCTTTTGGTAATGGAGAAAAATAGGAAAAATAAAGCCTGTATCTCATCATGGTTTTTATTGTTTCTTGTTGAAGACTGAAACAGTTTATTCTCTGGATAAAGTACAATCCCTTCACATGAAAAATGAAAAATTTGTTCAGTGTCAGTGCACAAAGAAAACATGACTCGAAACTACATTTTGAGGAAATTGGCTGTTCAAGTGCAAAGATTCCTGAACAAGAGTCATCAGAAGATGACATATCCCACCGGTTCCACATTCTTTGTAAAACACATCTTTGACAGATACTTGTGTATCTACTACCATACTTCAGATAGTGGGTATTACAGATGCTGAGTTTCAGGTATGTTAAGGGTTTTAGACTTCTGCTCCAGAAGCAGTCAAAATTAACAACAACCAACATCCGTCTCATGTTTCTATGGAAACAGAAAAAAATACATTTTTCAGAAAAAATCTGAAAATATCAAAAGGCACCCCTTCAGTTATTGGTAATACACATGCAAAGTTTCAGGAAGATATGATGAACGGTTTTGGAGCTGTGCTCCGGAAACGAACCTGTCTCTGAACAAAGTCCAAATTCAACAAGTTTCTATGGAAACGAACAAAAATAAAATTTTCAGAAATCTGAAAATATCAAAAGGCACCACTTCAGTTAGTGGGTAATACACATGCAAAGTTTCAGGAAGATATGATGAACGGTTTTGTACCTGTGCACCGGAAACGAACCTGTCTCTGAACAAAGTCCAACTTCAACATGCTTCTATGGAAACGAAAACAAATACAATTTTCAGAAATCTGAAAATATAAAAAAGCACCACTTCAGTTGGTTGGTAATACACATGCAAAGTTTCAGGAAGATATGATGAACGGTTTTGGAGCTGTGCACCGGAAACGAACCTGTCTCTGAACAAAGTCCAATTTCAACATGTTTCTATGGAAACGACCAAAAATAAAATTTTCAGAAATCTGAAAATATCAAAAGGCACCACTTCAGTTGGTGGGTAAATACACATGAAAAGTTTCAGAAAGATATCATGAACGGTTTTCGAGTTCTGCTCCGGAAACGAAATGATTACGGACGGACGGACAGAAGGACGGGGTGATGACTATATCCCACGGTATTACATACCGGTGGGATAAAAATCTTCTAGGTATTTTTGTTCCAGAGAAGATGAAAATAGGTTTTAGGTCAAGGCCTGGGAGTCCCTAATTTGGGGCAACAGGGTCACCAAATTAATCTACAATTTAAAATCCCCATTGGCTACAGAGTCTGTACACATTATTTCAGCCTTCTAGGTATTTTTGTTCTGGGGAAGAAGATGAAAATAGGTTTTAAGGTTATGGCCTGTTAGGCCTTTATTTGCGACCACAGGGTCACCAAATCTACAAATAAGAATCCCAAATGGCCAAGGAGTCTGTATACAAAATTTCAGCTCCCCAGACCCAGCATTTCTGAGAAAGAATATGAAAAATGGAGCCATGGGCTCTGTAGCTCATCATAGTTTATTTTGTTTGATGATGAAGACAGAAATATGTTGTCTCAATATAATGTACAATCCCTAACCCTGACAAATCTTAGTCTTGAAATTGAGAGAGAGCAGTCAGCAAGGTCAACACACAAGAGATTATGCAATATTCTGACCCCTTGGTTCTGGTTACAAGCCAGCTGTGTTTTTTGTGTTTTACCGCCAAATTATGTAATAGACTCTTGCTTGCACTAAACACTGGCAGCACTGATCTAACTGTATAAGGCTTAAAGAGAACAGGCAATGTGATGAATCTCATGGTACATAGTACAATTTAGAATCACCTTGACTGAACAATCTCTGCACAATTTTATCGGTTCTAAGCCTTGTCATCCAAACTAAACATTCTGAACGCAATATTCCTTCTAGTTTGTTCTGGATGAAAACAGGATTTTAGGTAATGGCCTGCGAGGCCCTTATTTGGGGCAATAGGGTCACCAAATCTACAATTTAGAATCTCCATTGACTAAAGACTCTTTACACAAAATGACAGCCTTCTAGGTCTTTTCATTCTGGAGATGAAGATAAAAATAATCTTATCTTATCATTTCATAAACAGTCATATGCAGTTCACATATCTCATGTAAAATAAAAGAATTCTTAACTCCTCTTCAATTTAGTCCTTTGTGGCTTGTCACAATTTTCAGTTCATAGGCTATTCAATTGTTCTCATTTCACATTGATTACATCAATTTGACAAACATGTCCACAATGTAGATTGTTATCTCAAGTCGACATACATTTCAAATAAAGTGATTGAAGTGTCATAAAATATCAGTTCAAAATTCATTTTCAAAGGTTTTTTAGGCTGTGGCCCATATTTGGGGTCAAATTGTCACCAAATTTACAAGTTAGAATCCCCATTGGCTAAAGAGTTTGCATACAATATTACATCCCTCTAGGTCTTTTTGTTCCGGAGAAAAAGATGAAAACAGGATTTTAGGTAATGGCCTGTGAGGCCCTTATTTGGGGTCACAGGGTCACCAAATCTACAATTTAGAATCCCCATTGGCCAAGGAGTCTGTCTATATAATTTCTGCTCTCTGGAGTCATTGGTTCTGGAGAAGAAGATGAAAATAACTTTTTAGGTTATGACCCCTGTGGCCCTTATTTGGGGTAGCAGGGTCACCAAATCTACAATATAGAATCCCCATTGGCCAAGGAGTCTGTACATAAAATTTCAGCTCTCTGGAGTCGTTTGTTCTGGAGAAGAAGATAAAAATAGCTTTTAAGGTTATGACCCCTGGGACCCTTATTTTGGGTCACAGGGTCACCTTATCTACAATTTATAAATCCCCATTGGCCAAGGAGTCTGTACATAACATTTCAGCTCTCTAGAGTTATTGGTTCTGGAGAAGAAGTCGAAAAAGTGACGGACGGACGGACGGACGGACGGATGGACGGACGCCATCCCATGCCATAAGCCCATCGGGCCTTTCAGGCCTGATGAGCTAAAAAGCGAAAGGTTTACAGACGGACGGACGGACAGATGGACGGACGAACACCGGATACCATGCCATTCCATAAGCCCATCGGGCCTTTCAGGCCTGATGACTAAAAAAACCTAACCAACGTACAGACACAATGAATATAGATAAATACATACATACATACATACATACATACATACATACATACATACATACATACATACATACATAATCAAAAACGTATGTTAGACAAACTGCAGCAGCAGTTGAGGAATGGCTAGTAAATATCATCAAAACATATGTCAGATAAACTGCAGCAGCAGTTGAGGAATGGCTAGTAAATATCATCAAAACATATGTTAGACCAACTGCAGCAGCAGTTGAGGAATGGCTAGTAAATAACATCAAAAACATATGTAAGACAAACTGCAGCAGCAGTTGAGGAACGGCTAGTAAATATCATCAAAACATATGTTAGACCAACTGCAGCAGCAGTTGAGGAATGGCTAGTAAATAACATCAAAAACATATGTAAGATAAACTGCAGCAGCAGTTGAGGAACGGCTAGTAAATATCATCAAAAACAAATGTTAGACCAACTGCAGCAGCAGTTGAGGAATGACTAGTAAATATCATCAAAACATATGTTAGATAAACTGCAGGAGCACTTGAGGAATGGCTAGTAAATATCATCAAAAACATATGTTAGACTGACTGCAGCAGCAGTTGAGGAATGGCTAGTAAATAACATCAAAACATATGTTAGACCAACTGCAGTAGCAGTTGAGGAATGGCTAGTAAATTACATTAAAAAAATGTTAGATAAGCTACAGCAGCAGTTGAAGAATGGCTAGTAAATTACATCAAGACATATGTTAGATTAACTGCAGCAGCAGTTGAGGAATGGCTAGTAATTAACATCAAAACATATCTTAGACCAACTGCAGCAGCAGTTGAGGAATGGCTAGTAAATAGCATCAAAAACAATAAGTAACTAACTTCACACTCTCAGCAACGGATTCAGATTGACTATGTCGAGCCAACAGCGCTAGTTCAAGGCCGTAACTAAAACTTTGTTATAGCTAAAATATACCCTTGAGACGGAGCTAACATGTGCTGATACTTATATAAACCTATGTATTCTGAAACGGGTACCAGCTACAGAAATGTCCAATATCGAATAAGTAACTCACTTCAAACTCTTAGCAACGGATTCAGATTGACTATGTCGAGCCCAGAGCGCTAGTTCAAGGCCGTAACTAAAACTTTGTTATAGCTAAAATATACCCTTGAGACGGAGCTAACATGTGCTGATACTTATATAAACCTATTTATTCTGAAACGGGTACCAGCTACAGAAATGTCCAATATCGAATAAGTAACTCACTTCACACTCTCAGCAACGGATTCAGATTGACTATGTCGAGCCCACAGCGCTGGTTCAAGCCCGTAACTAAAACTTTGTTATAGCTTGAATATACCCTTAAGACGGAGCTAACATGTGCTGATTCTTATATAAACCTATGTATTCTGAAACGGGTACCAGCTACAGAAATGTCCAATATCGAATAAGTAACTCACTTCACACTCTCAGCAACGGATTCTGATTGACTATGTCGCGCCCACAGCGCTGGTTCAAGGCCGTAACTAAAACTTTGTTATAGCTAAAATGTTTCCTTGAGACGGAGCTGACATATGGTGATACTTATATAAACCTATGTATTCTGAAACGGGTACCAGCTACAGAAATGTCCAATATCGAATAAGTAACTAACTTCACACTCTCAGCAACGGATTCAGATTGACCTTTGACGAGCCCACAGCGCTAGTTCATGGCCGTAACTAAAACTTTGTTATAGCTAAAATGTACCCATGAGACGGAGCTAACGTGTGCTGATAGTTATATAAACCTATGTATTCTGAAACGGGTGCCGGCGACAGAAATGTCAAATATCGAATAAGTAACTCACTTCACACTCTCAGCAACGGATTCAGATTGACCTATGACGAGCCCACAGCGCTAGTTCATGGCCGTAACTAGAACTTTGTTATAGCTAAAATGTACCCTTGAGACGGAGCTAACATGTGCTGATACGTATATAAACCTATGTATTCTGAAACGGCTGCCAGTGACAGAAATGTCCAATATCGAATAAGTAACTCACTTCACACTCTCAGCAACGGATTCAGATTGACCTATGACGAGCCCACAGCGCATGTTCAAGGCCGTAACTTAAACTTTATTACAGCTCAAATGTACCCTTGAGACGGAGCTAACATGTGCTGATACTTATATAAACCTATGTATTCTGAAACGGGTACCAGCTACAGAAATGTCCAATATCGAATAAGTAACTAACCTCACACTCTCAGCAACGGATTCAGATTGACATATGACGAGCCCACAGCGCTATTTCATGGCCGTAACTAAAACTTTGTTATAGCTAAAATGTACTCTTGAGACGAAGCTAACATGTGCTGATTCTTATATAAACCTATGTATTGTGAAACGGGTGCCAGCGACAGAAATGTCCAATATCGAATAAGTAACTCACTTCATACTCTCAGCAACGGATTCTGATTGACTATGTCGCGCCCACAGCGCTGGTTCAAGGCCGTAACTAAAACTTTGTTATAGCTAAAATGTATCCTTGAGACGGAGCTGACATATGGTGATACTTATATAAACCTATGTATTGTGAAACGGGTACCAGCGACAGAAATGTCCAATATCGAATAAGTAACTCACTTCACACTCTCAGCAACGGATTCAGATTGACCTATGACAAGCCCACAGCGCAGGTTCAAGGCCGTAACTAAAACTTTGTTATAGCTAAAATGTACCCTTGAGACGGAGCTAACATGTGCTGATACTTATATAAACATATGTATTGTGAAACGGGTACCAGCTACAGAAATGTCCAATATCGAATAAGTAACTCACTTCACACTCTCAGCAACGGATTCAGATTGACCTATGACGAGCCCACAGCGCAGGTTCAAGGCCGTAACTAAAACTTTATTACAGCTCAAATGTACCCTTGAGACGGAGCTAACATGTGCTGATACTTATATAAACCTATGTATTCCGAAACGGATGCCAGCGACAGAAATGTCCAATATCGAATAAGTAACTCACTTCACACTCTCAGCAACGGATTCAGATGGACCTTTATTGCGATGTTCGCGGAGCACGTCGTTTATAAACTATTGTTTCAGCTCACATGAACTTTTGAGATCAACTTAATATTTGTTTATTGTATTCAAATCGCTATGTGCTGACATGGAAGCTATCTTTGATTTGATTTGGACAGCAACAGATTGAAGCGACGCCATGTTGAATCGACTGCGTGCTATTTATAGCTCGTGGAGAGCTCGGTTCAGCTATGCACAACGCTGTGGGCTTTCTGTGTTAAGTTTTAAACTACCGGCACACAAGAGAAGAACGTTATTGTTGTTTGCATTCTTAAATAGTTAATAATAAGCTACGGACAAGTGTGAATTGCAAAAAAAAATGAATAAGGAATAAGTAACTGTTCGCCAACTTCACATTTTGAATAGGGAATAAGGAATAAGTAACTGTTTGCTAACTTCACATTTTGAATAGGGAATAAGGAATAAGGAACTGTTTGCTAACTTCACATTTTGAATAGGGAATAAGGAATAAGGAACTGTTTGCTAACTTCACATTTTGAATAAGTAATAATGAATAAGGAACTGTATGCTAACTTCACATTTTGAATAAGTAATAAGGAATAAGGAACTGTATGCTAACTTCACAAACCCTCAAAGAGCGATAAACTAAGTTACATTATGTCTTCAGAAGTCAACTAAATTAGGGTGGTCTTAGTTGGGGTATTAATTTGGATTTTAAACACAAGAACACAAGAACAATTTCCAAAATGTTCATAGGAATTTGAATTCTTTTTCAAACGATATGCCTAACCAATGTAAGTGAAAATAAAAACAAAAACACAAACATAACGGCGAATTCGTAGGTCACGTGATTTACCCACCTTGTTGATTTTAGACACAATTTTTCATGTTCCTTCCCTTGGCACCTTTGACAAGTTACTTGCAACTAAGTGCAGAGACTTGCATATTTGTGCTGTTTCCATTCTTGAAATCTGGTGATCTTTCAAAGCACACACTTGACAAGTAAATATAAGTGGCACATATATTTTAGAACCTATCCACATCACTTGTGTTTTAGAAGGGTTTATTTTTAGACCTGACATTTCTGAATATAATTTCAGTGTCTGAAGAACGTTTTTTGTAGACTTGTTTCAGTGCCATCAAGTATCAAAGTGGTATCTTCGTAGTTCAGCTCTTCTTCCAAGTCTAGTTATTGCCATTCAGTTATAATGTTATTGATATTTTCGAGCATATCGTTTGCAAGTTTGAGTTTATCAGATAATTTTTCGTTAGTTTGGATATTTTCTGTTGTGTCTAAATCAGTTTGCAGGTCTTCAATTTAATTACAGATCAATTGTTCATCTTTTTCTCTGTTTTTCTTTTTTCCCCCAGATGAACAGTAAAGTTTTTTAAAAAACTGATCATTAATACTTATTTTTAAACTACCATCTCCAAATTGACCTATTTTATATTGATCAATTGTTGTTCGAATGATATCTTTAACTTTCTTCACATACATTTCGTCATGCAATAAAAAAATTGTTAAATTTCCAAAATCCTTTACATCTTTCAATATCACATATTTTAATGTTAACCAGGCTGCGGAATGATCTGATCGATATGCTTGGTCAATACCTGTTTTCACAATTGAGTTCTTCAAATCCCGAGAAAGAAAAATATCAAGTCTAGCCTGTTTAATAGCTTTTGATTTCCTCCAGGTATAGTTAGTGGACTGATTACATTCTCGTTATGGATCAATTAGGTTTTCGTCCTGTTTAAAGTCAAGTACAATTTCTCTCGCATTTGGGTTATTTATGTGTTGAAAGTTATATAAGTCCAAATCAGGGTTTTGAATAAGATTCCAACCATTGAAGATCGACGAGTGACCCGAATCGAATTCCTTTGCATAATATATTATGCTCATGGCACTTTAGCGAATCTTCGTTTGGCCAATAGACGTTCACTAGTGTCAGTGTTTTCCCGGTTCTTATTTCAATCTTGACCGCGGGGAAGTTTCCCGTTTCTTTATCCTGTTTCAACTTTACAAATTTTAATTCAAAGTCATTTTCAAAAAAGTGGTATACATAAGAACATGAATATTTTCTGGATAACAACTTCTTTACTGTGAAAATACACATGACATTCAACCTGATGAAGGAGTGAGTATGTACTCAGAAACGTCGTGTATTTTCACAGTAAAGAAGTTGTTATCTAGAAAATGTTCATGTTCTTATGGTTACACCTCTTGCATTACTTGTGTATGAACTAAACCAGCAATGCTGTGCTCCCCATTCCCTTTCAATTGTGTTCTCTAGGTCTGGTGTAAAATGAGTATCTTGAAAACAGTAAACGTTAGCTTTTTTAGTTTTGAGGTATTGAAAAACATCAATTCTTTTCTTCTTATTGTTCAGCCCTTAACAAGTAGATATATTTTATATATATATTTTAGGGTTGTTATCCATTGTCAATGGATTGTTGTCTTTAAATGCAGTCTTTAGTCCCGTTTTATGCGCAACATGTTTGAATTGTGCAAAATACTTACATTCCTGATCACTATTTCTGCATCTGAAAATAATAACATGGCTTTAGAAGAAATCATAAAGCAAATCCACATACTTGAAGGTGTACCCGTTTATATGATTTTAAAGGCGCTGTAGCACGATTTGTGTTCTGATATAAAGTGCTCTCACAAACATTTAGATAAGTGTTACCAATTGATAAATAATACGCTTGAATCAAATAAAATGATGAGTCCATTTCTCATATGGCAGTCATTTTATTGTGTTCACATTAAAATGGCTACTCGAAAGTAGTGATCTGACTGATGTAGCGACACCTTAAAGGCGCTGTAGCACGTTTGTTTGCAAAACTGTTTTTGTTCAAAGTTCACATTTAGAATGATAGATGTCATTTATATTTATTTTAGAGGGTAAAACATCTTATATTATTACACAAACCAATCATCCGTAGTGGCAATAACGGTAGTTTATATAAAATTCAACAGTTGCATGGCAGCGATTTTATTGTGAACACATTTTATTATTTCTAATGACAAAAACGATTCCATTGGCTTTAGGGAACAATGTAAACTTGATTTTCCGAAGAAAAAAGTGTGTTTTATTATTGTTGATATTATTTTATTAAATACATTTCATCGACTTTTTTGAGCGAAAACTCAAACTCTCAACACCTTAATTCTCATGAGACCTACATATCTACATCCACACCACTGTCTCTCTATACATTTTCTGTGTATACAATTAACCGTTTTATATAGATATAGATTATCGAGTCGTGTAATGAGATGTTTTACCCGTTAACATACCAATATAGTGTGAAAACTTGAATAATAAATGGCAAACATAATATACAAAATAAACAAGCACCATTTTAGCAGCAGAGTTTAATTGCTAGTTATTATCATAGTTTTTACAATATATCATTATGATAGAGGGCAAAACATCTCACTTAGAACATGTACATTATGTAAATTGGTAGAATGTGGTGCGAATTCTTCGGTGTGAACAATATACATTGTATGTACATTTACAGTCGGTTTCATGTGATTCTGAAAGTCCAGACAGCAAGATTGTTCACCATTCCACTTGGTGCGATATTTAATACTCTACTGTGAGAGTTTAGGTATCGCTATATCAGTCAGATCACTTGAACTTGAAGCTTTGAACGGCCATTTTAGTGTAGACACCTTAACCGAACCGTGTACAGTTAGTAGTTACTGAATACTGTTATTGATTGATAAGTAATGGTTAATAAGGCATTTGCCACACTTATTTTCTTTTTCATATATCATTATTTCAGTAAACATTGCGTGCTACAGTGCCTTTCAAGAAATACGTCGATTTAAGTGTCTAAGATAATCAATAAGGATTTTAATTAGACATTAGTTGTTAATACATGATTTACAATGGAAAGTATAGTGTTCTTCATGGAGTGTGAACGACAAAGTCAGCCAACCAAAGAAAAAATAACATGTACTATTTATTATTCTGATAACGTTATTAATATTTGAAAATATGCTACTGAAATCATTGGTACCTCGAAAGCAATCTCCTCCAAAAGACGATCAGGAGAATGAATACCAGGACCAATCTGCAGTAAGAACATTACAACATGTGAACAATATGATGAATGATGGGACATCTTAAAAATACATTATTTGTTAATTTTCTTGGATTTCAAGATGTATTGTTTTGATTGTTTATCTTTGTTTATTTAAAACAAAACTCAGATTTACACTGTTCTTATAGCAACATTATATAGTCTGTTCATATTCTAAATTCTTCGATTTTCTATGGATAATTAAATCTGCAATAATACCTTTTATATTGTTATTAATCATTCGAGCATGCACAACTTTATTTTATGAAAGTTGTCATGTAATATGTCTCCTTTTCAAAATGTTGACAACAAATCAAATAACTATACATATTTTATACACAATGTATAAATAGTCTAAACACAGCCGAAACACACCCTCGCATTCAAAACTGTATATCTTCAATAGTTGTAGGGTCATATAATTAATCCGTATTGTGAAAAGAAAAAGGTGTGAGTCTGGATATGAACACTTGAAAATGTGTTACTGAATGTCTGTCACTATTTATGCGCTGGTTTTGGCACAGTAGAAGAGGCACGCAACCTAGCTACATCGTGCTCTAAACTGCAAGTCACTTATTTCATTTAATTGAAACTCAGATCAGAATTTGTTCAGACTTGAACCCCTCATCTACATTACATTAATAGATAAATAAATATGTACGTGAGTGAATGAGTATAAGGCAGGACATTAATTATTTCCTATGTATACACTGTTTGTCAAATTAGGCAAAATACAAAAAGGTATAATTGTCAGTAGGATGCAACAGTTTAATAAATTTCTGTTTAGATGGACATTACCAAAAATACAATCTTCGAATATCTAGTGAATATCTGTCGCAATTGGTGTCATACTCAAATAGGAAACTCATATCAAGTCATATATTCTTACATTATATGAAAACAGAAAATTTACGACCTGTACAATCTTAGAATATCCAGTGAATACCTGTCGCAAATTGTGTCATATTCAAATAGGATATTATATTAACTCTTAAGATATTCTTACACTGTGTATAACATATTTCGAATATTATGTTAAGCTCACAACCTAGTATATGACCTATTTGTTATGTAAACAAACCCCCTTCCACGAAATGACCTATACAATCTTGGAATATCCAGTGAATATCTGTCGCAAATGTTGCAGTACTCAAATAGGAAACTCGTATCAAGTTTGCAGATATTCTTACACTATATGTAACATATTTTGAATATGTATGTTAAGATCACAACCTAGTATATGAGCTATTTGTTATGTAAACAAACCTCCCTCCACTAAATGACCTATAAGTAATTTATTCACCAAAATCACTTTTTAAAATTAAAGTCAATGTTTTCACCAAACTCTTTTTTTCCCAATCAAATCATTTTTTTCATCAAATCATTTTCCCACCAAGGTCATTTTTTTCATCAAAGTCACCTTTTTCTTTTCTTTTTTCAAAGTCATTTTATTACAATATCTCAAGATTGAAAAAAAAATCTTAAGATATTTAAATATTCCAAGATTGAACAGAGGTTTCAGATTTGGATCATATCTTAAGATTTCCGTACATATCTTAAGATTTGTTATACCATCTTGTAATATAAAAATATTCCAAGATGGTATAGGCCAAATCTTAAGATATTCTTCTTCCAAGATTGTATAGAACATTCCCACCTCCTAAAAGGTGTACCCAGGCCTTATAAGTACATTTTCTTTCTATGGGAGTCTAATACGCTTCCACTTTGAAGTGTTTATAGTGCATTGATGTGGTTGTAAGGAACTTTAAATGCTACTTACACAACAAGGAAGGTCAGGACTGGTAAAATAATTTCCAAATTTCGGCCGTTTTCTGAATCCTTTTCAACAGCTGAAATAGAAACAAAATAGTAACAGGATGATAGGTCTCAATGCGCATCTAAGCAAAGACAGTCACACGCAAAATTCCACCCCTTTCATTTTTTGGTCTAAATGACCTTTTTTAGATATTGCAAAACAAACAGCGAGGAAAGTTATTAATCAAAATCAATAGTTTAACATGACTACATTTGTGATAACACTACCTTCAATAGTAGAAATTATTTTCCTTTTTCGGGCTGAGTCGCATGCGGGATTCGAACCCACATAATCATAGTAATGCAGCTATCACCAGCACTGACCGTACCAACAGCGTACCACACGACCATGGGGCATTGACAAAGATCGAAGTCCAAAATAGATAATTATGCTACTTATACATTCAGTACCCCTCTGGTAGATGTAAATTAGCGCAGCTCAAAAGGCTGTTAGATAATTAACAAAGTGCTACATTAGGGATCACGCCAACAGCAATAACACAACATATTGTACTTTTTTCGTAATTAGCAATTACAGAAACAGTATTTGTTCTGACACATTGATAGATGACATATCATAATAATAGTGACATACAAATTTTGCAATGGAAGTCTTTGACCGACTCGTTCAGCAGTTGGTGCAGCTAAAATTGTAAGTTTTTGAATATAGGTCATTACTTCTGCTTACCGTTGGTGACCCACCATAGTCCTAATTGCCTGTCAATTGATCACTCCACTAGATTGCACAGTTTAAACAACACTTGAGTTACCTGCCTCCCCCGCACTACCTATGGTCATGTGACCAAAACTTCACACAGACTTCCTGGAGAGAACAGGCGCCTCGCCTCAAGAGGGGAAAGATCATCCTCGCCCTGATACCCAGTATGCGAACAAGACCACGAACGACCTTCTAGGGAGGATGTCCCGCCTCGTTAAACATCACAGGAGACTCCCAAGCTGTCTCGCCCAAGTTGGGTGGTAGGAAGAGAGTTCGCCAAGGGAAGCCAACTCATAAAATCCAAACAAACGAAAGGAATAAGTCGCCAAAAAACGGTCTAACTATAAACTGTGAACCCCCTAGAAGGGGAAGCCACCGCTGTCTGTTGTCAGGCAAAGACAATGACACGTCTCGGAGATAATGGTTGGTAAACACCATGGCAGACTTAAACAAGATCCGGTCATGATGTCCAGCAATATTGACATTATGGCAGAAACTGCGCGGATTTTGTGAGGGTGTAGACCTAGAGCATTGCGAACCACAAGTAAATGGCCAGGGCATATCTATAGATCTCCTTGGTGTTCCGCTGTGTTTCCTTCTTCCCTGATGGAGGAATATGGAGAGCTCGCAAAAGAATCCATGTTCAACTCCTATTTAATCGCCAACTGGAACTGTTATGGCAGAGGGGATAGAGTAACACTGGACACACTCCTCTGACACCCCTCAAACCCCCGTGTATTGGATCGAGAGGGAGGCGCGGATGACAGCTGACAGCAGATAACCCCCAATGCCTTTTTGTCTAGTCCTGTAGCCTTGAGTGGCGATTGAGGCAGGATATGTTGACTCATTCCTTGTCTACCGCCCTGATATTCTCCTTGTAAATGTAAAAGTGCGGAACCGAAAACGAGTCAGCTGCAGGACTCAAAGATAGACTCAGAAAGATCTGTTCTCTTGTGTCAGCAGCCTGGTCCTCACAAAGTATTGAAGTCTCGACGCACAAACGATAACTGATCAGCTTGGAGTGCAAGATGCCTTCGACAGAGGTTTGTATTGAAGCCTGAACGGAGGAGATTTAGGACCAGCGGCAAGTCCAATCAGTCAGGTCTAGGCTTGCTGCGACCATTGACCTTAAAGAATTTAAGCCCATTCAGAACTAAGATATTGAGTCTGGGAGAACGCTGACAAGTTCTGAAGCCAAATTCGTGTCTGACCCATCAATATTATACAATGGAGGATTCTCGAGCCGGCGAGGCAACATTGACCATTCCTCGAGACAGTGAAGGGGAAGCAAAGACGGAGGCACGACGGGTATCACCTGACTCTTGAGGCCAAATCCTGGCGTCCTTAAGGGCAGACAATGCGCCCCTTAAGCTGCGCCTAGAGAGTTTGATTATACAGCAGAGTGTACACGAGACGCAGAGTACGAATGCTCTAGGCCTTCCTTCTCTTAGGTAAACACGAGGAAGAATAAGTGAATATCCATCCCACAGACCGCTTGTTCCTAAGGCGAAATGAAGAGGAGCCAGCTGACGAACGCAACCTGCTAATCGCGCCACAACGCCTCTGATACTCTTCACAGTCTTTGCTGGAAATTAATGATTTGGGTGACTTCATTGTGTAATGATGTATTTCCATGTGACAAAGCGGTGTTCACGGAGTGACTACTATTCTCAAAATTACCATGTGTTAGGGATCAAGTTTTTTTTTTAATATTTAACTGTGTTCCATTTTGCTCTCATTACTAAGAAAATATATCTATACTGTGATTATCTCCATTGGTATGCACATAATTTTATATTTCGTTATATTTGGCCTCACAAATGGCCTGACCACCAATGTCTAATCCGTTGACGAACACAATGATATACCATACCAGACATAGATTCAGATGTCACAATCAACAAGTTTGTCTCAAGGTTGCCGAAATTTTATCTACCCTGAAACAACTTTACACCCATAGCCTTTGAAAAAAGAACTACGCTAGTTTCATAGATATGCACATAAGAAATGGTATTACTTGATCCAGTCCTTCACACTGTTATAACAATTTCATACATTGACATACATTTCATTCCGTCTTAATGTCACACGTTGATAAAATCAAAAGCTAAAGACACTCACCTGCTCCACAAGTCGGCCCATGATATCCAGACAAACATCCAGCAGAACATTCTCCTGTTGTTCTGTTACATCTCCCAGACAGACAGTGTTCACTACACGTGTAGTTACAGGTCAGTCCATAATATCCAGACACACACCCAGCAGAACATTCTCCTGTCGCTCTGTTACATCTCCCAGACAGACAGTGTTCACTACACGCGTAGTTACAGGTCAATCTATGATATCCAGACACACAACCAGTAGAACATTCTCCTGTTGCTCTGTTACATCTCCCAGACAGACAGTGTTTACTACACGTGTTGTTACATGTCAGTCCATGATATCCAGACACACACCCAGAAGAACATTCTCCCGTCGTTCTGTTACATCTCTCAGAAAGACAGTGGTCACTACACTTGTTGTTACACGCCAGTCCGTGATAACCAGATAAACACCCAGAAAAACATTCTCCTGTTCTTCTATTGCATCCTCTATCATGACAGCCAGGTGAACATTTAGATTCACATAAATGTCCACGGAGACCATCCACACATGTATCTGTATCGGAAAATGGAAATTCAAACCTAGATAGAATTATTGGTAGTTCAGTATAAAGGGTCAAACGAATGCAAAAACAGTCTTATCATATTATTCAAACTGAATATAACATTGTCGTATTCATTGCAAAATTAGAGTTTCACGTCAAGTCATCTTAAATAAATACATAACACAGACAATAATAGAATAAGTAAAGTGTTTTGAGGCGTTGTCATATCTTCCGAAGATATTAATGAGTTAATGTTAGAGCTGTTGTGTAACATTTACTGATATCGACGTTCACCAATGATCAGTACATCCTTACCTTCAGTCTGGCATTTGTCACACCCCGACAAACAGGCGTCAGAAAGATCATCTTCCTTGGTGAAACACTCTTCACACTCTCTGGTACACTCGTCCCCGAAGTAGCCTCTTCTGCATCTGATGCACTGTCCAGACAATCTGTCACATTTATCATACCTTGGGTTGCATATATCCATACAGTCAGCTCCATAACGACGTTCAGGGCAGATTGTGACATTGCAGGAACCACACTGTCTGTCACACGTTACACAGTCGTCACCACAATCACGAGTACACTTAGCACCACAGTAACCTCGTTCACATCCATCTGTGCAGGTAACTGTTCCTTTGTTTCTGTCTATGTAACATTCATTGTTTACGCACCTGGTGGGACATGCTTCATCACAGTATATACCCACATACCCCTGTATACAGCCGGCGATGCACTCACCATTGTCATAGCATTGTCCTTCAAGACACGTTGAACAGAATCCAGATATTAGTGGGAAACACACGAGTAAAATGATATTACCTGAAAGAAAAGTCGATTAAACTGCATTAAATCGATGAGACAATTGTTGACCAGTAAGGATTACAAATGATGGTAGTCTCATGTCAACGGAAACATGACCCAGTTGATACGTTTCGGTATGATTGTTAATATGAGGAGTTATTTTCAAGATTGACTGATCTGCGTCTTTCCTAGCATAAATTTATTGCAAAGTATAATGACAATCCAATCCATCTTTCTATGGATATGCCCCTGACAACCTAAATTCAGTGTTCCAAAGTTAACAAATGATTAGCTATTTGTGTCTTTGATCAAAATGTCAAAGTCACCAACTGGGCCCTATAAAATGTTTTGATATACACAGGTTCTACTGAACCGTGAGCTATTGGGCTGACAACGGTTAAATGTTAATAACCAGGACCTTGGTAAACTGTGGTGAACCGTTCTACAAAATATGAACATGATATGACATACATCATAATAGTCTTAAGATAAACCATATCCCCTACATTCCCGGTGAATGCGATGGGACAAATAATGTTCTAAAGGGTCAAAGGATAAGGAAATACAACTATGATATACATAAATATCAATTTTAAGATATCGTAGCGGTAGGTTGATTTTGCCAAATAGTGACCCAGAATATAACCATGAAAATTATTATTACGAAATTAATCCTGAACATTACCTAACAATTCATTTCAGCCAATCACGATACTAACAAGAATGAAGTATCTGGTAGCACAGAGGTGATATATGACACAGACTTCAAAATATTGTTCAAGTGCCTTCAGAACAATACTTATACAGCAAAGGATCGCGTAAGCTTCAGAAAAAAGCTGCATTAGATCACGACCCTAGTGCCTTCTTAACAATATTCATTCACGGTCGGTATTACCTTCTGAACAATCCCTCATTTTAAAGAGAGTGTCTTTCACAAAACAGTTATTGTGAGGATAGTGCTTTGGAAATTGGGATTTCGTTACCACGAGGGGAAAGCTCAGGGGTCAGAGAGTTGATATTGCCAACGATGTTACAGTAACACAGAGAGGTGACTTGTTCAGGGAAAGTACAGAACATCCTGATATATAATATTCTTCAAGTGAATCAAGCTAAAGCTGATGATTAGAAAGGAAGTTGAACCATTTAGATCGAGAGATACCAGCAAGAAGGAACATTCGCAGATATCTCTGCAGACAGGGAACAAAAGAAAAGACCGGATTGGGTCAAACATCGTGAATCAGGATCCAAGTGGCCTCATCACATTTAAAGATGTTGCCCGGGTCTAAACATATTTTCGAAGCACCAATAGAAAGAAAAAAAACAAAAGATATACATGATAAGCATCTATACATTTATGAATCAGGATTTGGTCCTCCGTGAAGAGAAACTCAATCTCAGTTAATATGAAAGATAAGAATGACAAAATCGTAGAAGATGTCTTATCAGCTAAGAGTAAATCCGCACAAAAAGAGGGAATTCAGAAATTTGATGTGCTCGATGAAATGTGCTCATTGTGAATTCTCGTGTTAGTCAGATAACGAGCACAAGCTGGCATGGGTTATAAAAAATGTAACTGTATGCACACAGAAAGTGTGTTCACTTTGCAAATATCATGTAATTTGGCATCTCTTTCCAGTATAAAAGCGAAACTAGACCGGTCATTCTGATGTTGTAACATGTTGCTCAGATATGACAGAAATGGACATACAGCTTCGGGGATACCTTCTGAAAAAAAACCTTACTGAAGAAATCGATAATGATCTTTGGTAGCTTTTAGAGTAGTGATGTAGAAAAGTTTTATAATTCATGTTTCATTGTGGCAATCAAACAGAAACGTCGGTCTGGAAAAAAGTTTCATCCATTCTCATTCACGGTCGTCAAAACTAAATAATTTATGTGAATCTTCATTATCATATACTTAAATATGAACTACAGCACTATGTTATCACAATGTAACATTCAAACATTAAAATACACCAGTTATGTTATGAACAGGAAACAAATGAACTACATAGTTTAGATACTGTATTTACATATAAGCTACGGGACTATGTCATCACAATGTAACATTCAATTAAACATTGAAATACATGAGTTATGTTGTAAACAGGAAACAAATTAAGTACATAGTTTACATCACGCGACTGCTAGTTTCACTCCGTGTTTCGACGCAATGATGTTACTACTTACTGTATTACTGCTCCTCAGTTCTGGTATGTACTTCGTAAAAAAGTAAACCGTTCTAATATACTCAGTGCTGCTTCATTTTTCTCTGACATTTATTCAAAATAAAAACAGGTTCTAAAACTACGATACCTCCAGTGAAATTTGATATAAAAACAACTGTTAATTGATACAAGTTATTTTCATAAATTTGGAAAACAGGAATTTGCATGATATTCCTTAAAAGCAAAATTATGTTACCCTTTACCATATTTATTTCAGCTCTAGCAGCAAGTGTATGCCCGATATATTGTGAAGGCATCGAGAGAGGAGGAGACACTTCCTGCGACAGAGATTCACTAATGTGTTTGGAGGGGTGTAAGGCGGGGTACTACGGCGCTACCTGCAGTTTAACTTGTGATGTTAACTGCCTGAATAAATCCTGCCAGCAATCAGGTGGGGCGTGCATCTGTAGAAGAGGCTACATCAGCCAAACAAGGAGATGCCAGCGAACAGAGGGTAACACTATTACTCTTGATAATGATTCATCGGTCTTAACTGTCATGTATTTAATCAATTTTTAAAAATGACGCAAATCATAATAAATAAGCACTTGAAACTTAAAAATTTAATATGGATAAATATGTTGCTAGAGGATATCCGAGGTTTCATTATCCACAGACTAAGTACTCATTAAATTACATACACAAGGAAGTCTGAGTAAAATCGACAATTTTAAAGGGAATAAAAATTGCAAAATAGCACATCTACCGGGATACAAAGTCATAACCTTCGGAGGTTTCCTTGCCAAAGCTTCTGATAACAATTCGTAGACTCGCACTTTCTTACGCTACTCCGGTAGTTTATCACAGAACATCAAACAAAAGCTTCTGGTAGGATAGAGATCAATAAATTTCCAACAGCCAAATATTTGTCATTTTCAGTATTATCAATCTTTATTTGCACTTAAGGAGGCCATAGGCCTATAGTACATACATGTATATACAAGCACTTTTAGGCAGAAGAGAGTAACATTAGGGACCTGGTAGAGAATCATTCCGAATGCTTAAAAACGGTAACTGTGACTGGTTTGTCTGGACTAAACTGGCACAGAACACGTTTGTTTATAAACCTTATGAAGAGGAATTCACAGAACCTGTTCATATTCCGGTTGGTACATTATTTTGCAAATAGTATTCCTTGGACAAGCTCGACTTGTAATCAAACTCCTAAACAGGGGATATAACTCTTCACGTGCATTGATTTTATTGTTTTCACTTTAAAGAGAGTAAAGAACATATACACATAATATAAACATTAAATGTAGTGCGTGATTTGTTCTGATTATATATTTTTAGGTGCCATTTGCACAAAGGATTACCAGCACTGTAAAGAAAATATATGTAAAACCGGAGGACGAAAAGAGTGTTTGTACGGTTGCACATCGGGTTGGTTTGGAGATTTCTGTGACAGAAAGTGTTCAGCAACGTGTGTCTGTGATCGGATATCAGGAAACTGTACTGACTGTGTAACAGGGTGGTACGGGGCACAGTGTAGTAGTCGCTGTAGTTCAGGTTGCAGAGAAGGGAAATGTCACACGAACGGAAGCTGCCATGTTCAATGTTCAGGACACTGTCTGTCTGGGTGTGACCAGCTGTCAGCAGAGTGCGTCCAGACTGCTGACTGTGACAAAGATGGTAGATGTATCAGAGGATGTATCAAGGGTAAATATGGAGAGAAGTGTGAGTCCGACTGTCCAGAGCAATGTTACGGGGATGTGTGTAATAGAAACGGAACATGTAGTGCATGTAAGAACAGATTCTTTGGAACATTTTGTCACCAAACGTGTCTTATGTGTACAAATGGAAACTGCGATGCATCAACAGGTGAATGTACCACGGGATGTAACAGCGGTCACTATGGATCACTCTGTAATCTGAAATGTGAGGAATGTGAAAATGGCGATTGTAACAGGAAAACTGGGGAATGTACAGGTATATTCAATTTAACTATGATTGTATGAGCTTAATGTACACGAGATATTGAGCATATATACTGAGCAAACATTAACTATTTACAAGCAGGAATTTAGGGACAATATTTTTAATATAGGTTTAAGACAAGTATTTAAGTTGTATGCCGTGCAGAGAACATATTGTTATGAACAGAACACAGAAACGCTTCTAGCCGAAAGTCTTAACACTGATGACGTTCATGATGTCAAACAAGTGTCAACCCTATTACTTCTTCAAATTGTAAATTCATCTACATCCCTCGACTTTGGAGGTTATAGAGATACAAACATGAAATGCAGGTGTAAAAACAAACGCATTTGGTATCCCGGTATATATTTGCTTAACATGACCACATACACTGAGTTTTAAACAAATTAGAATTTTAATTTTGATTTTTTTTGTGTGGAAATTCCGTGTCTTTCAAATGAAGAACGCGTGTTATGTGGCGGATCCATACTGGTCAGTGGTTACTTTTGTTAGAGCCTTTAACTGTTCACAAGAAACAATAATACATAAGGATGATAGTGTATCAGACTGAACCTATGGCCGACATGTGACGTCACTCCGGGATTTGATAACATCAACTTCGAAACAGATTTGCCATTGCAACTTCCACAAGAAGGGAGATTGGGGTTGAAAGCTAACTGTGTAAATGGTCAGAAATCGCTTGACTTGAGGCCGAGGGACTCTATAATGGACCAATGGTAGCAGTGTATCCATGTCACAAACAACCACAAGATTTATATCATTCAATCAAAGATAGCGGAATTATGTTATTGTCATTGACAAATCTCGGTCCTTATGGTTTGCTGACGACCAAATGTACAACTAACTAACTCGCGCCACACCAACACAGACGTTGCAAGATCTTCAACGTCCTGTTGTTGAGCAATTGTGACATCTTCCTCGGACAGTGTTAAAAACGTTCTAAGAAACATGAGGAGCCTTTGTGTAACGGTACTAGACATTAGAGATCTAAACCCTTTCTGAACATCTAGGTCCTATTATTCTCCATTCTGTGCGATCCTTTTTGAAGGTAGTTATATTGTTAGATACATTTAACTTGTTTGATTAAACAGAAACAGAAAAATGTCGAATTTTAACAGTGTCGACTTTTCATTGTTGCTCAGTATACGTGTCTCAACAGTGGTCATAATACACTAACATTACTGTATAATACATAGGCAAGTAACATTTCATTAATATCAGTAACTTATAGAATTATGTCAGTTGAGTGTAACGAATTCATGCAGATAATGCAAGCTATATATTGCTGTATAATTACAAAATGAGTTTGTTACACTAATTTCGGCGTTTCTGATTGGACGAGAGCTCTCAAAAACCTGCTGTCATTTCTCGATGAATGCAGATAAAATGTGCTACCATACCTCGTGCATTCGTACCTAATGACGTCACAATCCATCAGAACAAACGGACGTGTCAGTTGGTTCTTACAACTGAGCGTAACGATTTGATGCAAAATAAGATATACACATGTCATTTCGTCTTCAAACCTACGCCAATAACTGGAATATTCCTTTTCCGAATGAGACAATTAATTTAACGGGGAACACTTCATTTTAATCGATACAAGTTCTCAAGCTTGTTCATCCACTAACACTTCGCAAAGGGTAGCCATGTTTAAACGTCGCATGATATGCTTATGAGGGTTAATCACAAATTGCGTAAACCAGAAATAAACGAACCCTGGTTGTATGCTTGTAAATGCTGTGAAAACGAAATTGAATCCTCTGCCGTTTTAGATTAAGGATTCCTCAATTTTGCTTCAGTCATGTATTGTTGTGTGTAACAAGCTGCTGCCTCCCGGGATGAATAACAAATCTATTAGATTTGTGTAAATATTTAAAGAAAAACTTGTTGATTTTGCAATTATAAGGATTGTATAACAGCAACAAATTTCGTATAACATCGATCCGCTAAGCTACGCGATGTTATACAATCTGTTGCTGTCATACATCGATAGAGGCACAACACATGTAAAGTAATCCTTAAATAATCTGTTTTCAGTCAAGTCAAGTGGGGTTAACTACTGGGTGGGTGCAGGTGTCGCTATTGTCGTCATCATCATTGCAACTGGATTTGTGTACCTGTTCTGTCGCCTGAAACGGTGAGTGTTGAATAATAGTTATACAATAGCCTACTGAACCTTAGTAATTACATTGATTGTTATCTACAACACCGTTCAGTAATCAAGAGTTTACTTCTGAACTGCAGTTCTTAATAGGAGGTGATCGCAATGCTGATGAACGTGTGTAGGAGTGGCTGTTTGGTTTTTAAACACCTGCGATAAAAACCCAAAGTCCAGGAGGACTGAATAAAGACTGGATTGTTGTGGATAGCATATGACAATTCCAGTTCTAGATATAAGTCTCAGTCATGGATATTTTATACTGTAACTGATAACCGTTTGTACAAGCTTCTGAAAGCTGATTTTGGGGCGAGATAGTACAGTTGTCAGCTTATTAGACTTTTAATCAATAGGTACTTGCATGGAATCCCGCTAGGGGCTCTGGAACATGGTCTGCTGTAGAGAACTTCATTGACATTGCTACATTGCTACTGAAGTTGAGCTCAGAACTATCCAAGGTTCCACCCGATGCATGGACAGATGATTGTCACTTCATCTTTTTTATTCTAGCTATTCCACATTTTTAGAGCTTCTGTTGCATTTCCATCATCAAGATGATCCGACTGTACATGTACATCAGCAGCAACAGAGAATGCAGACTTGATAAACAGAGGAGTAGGTGCTTCAGCTCCTTGCACAGATTGTGGAAGCGTGGACATCATATCATCATTCACCTCCCTGCAGTTAGGAAGCACGGAGCTGTCTGCTCTATTCCACCACTCATCAGATCTTTGTTGAGTGCCGTTTAACGGTCTGTCTGAAGATGGAAGGTTATCAGATGAAGCAGCTACTGCCTGTGGCTCGTCTTGATGCTGAACAGACACTCGAGCAACCGGCAACTGTGGCTGAAGGTTGGTTGTAGAGTCGTCACTGTGTGTAGATCGAACGCAGCTATTTTGTCTGTTAGGACTGACTGGGCAAACCCTTTGAGAAGTCAGTGTCACCTCGTCATCAATTGCAGTGTATCCACGAGCGACATCACAAGGAGGAGGTCTCCTCCACTTCACATTGTTATTGACACCGCCCATACTGCAAGAAAAAACTTTATTCTCAAAATGGAAACGTCATATTTCTTCAACTTGTTCGACACATGCAAATAATATGTACGCATTAAGCAAATCACATTCCACTCTTCGATACAAATGGACTACCAATTGTCTAGACACAGACATCACACATAAAGCAAAATTAAATTATTATATTGTTCACATATGACTTAACATATTTTATTAAGGAAGAGGGCGCGGATAGCGCAGTGGTTAGCGGATCAAAAGGTCCAGAGTTCGAATCCCGCCAGAGGCACCGCAACTAGAGAGAACTGTTCTCTAAAGCTCTTCTCCAGCAACTATCCATTATACCTTTTCCACATAGCGTGTTCCGTTGATATGATGCTTCAGTTTAAGTCAAGTGAGTATTTAGGATAATGGATTTCTTCAAAGACACACTGTTATACATTGGTGATTCCATTGTCGCTTGAGTGGTGTGAGAGAAGGCATTATTAGTGGAGTCCCTTAGTGTCAAAATTGAAAAAAAATGGCTTAAAGTATGAAACTTGGCATGAATGATCATTAGGCATGTAGATATTCATTTTGCCTAGGATCCAAATTTTTGGACCGCGGGAACCTGGTCACGAGACCTAAAATCCAAAATGGCCGCCACATTTTCGTGAAAATCGGTTCTAAGCTAAATAAATAATTATATGCATGAATTTACTCAGATTTTTTATATATTTTAAAGGAATGTCTACAGAATACATGTACCTAAGCATACAAAATCCCTTATTTGGTTTATTTTATTGCATATTTTGTAGTTAATAGTCAAAATTTAAGTTTTTTTAAATTTTTGTTTTTAATTGTTCTTTACTTTGTCTGATCTATGAACATTCGTGAATGTTGGACATACTGATACACAATATGGGACATAAGAAGTTTATTTATACGATATCTGATATATATTTATTTAATATGTACACTTAATTTCTGAATTTTATGTTTGAAAGTCAACACCTGATTTTTTCTGTTTCTAAAGCAACTTGTATGATCACCGACATCGGTATATTTTTATGGATATATCTTTTTCAAACATATTCAATGTATTTTATATGTTGAAGAAAATTCAATGGGTCAGGTCATGGTCAAGGTCAATCTTGACAATAGTCAAGATCAATTGTAGTGTCACCATGTTGTAAGAAGCAATGACTGATCGACCAAAACTCATATGTAGCATATTGATGAAGCACAAGAATTGACTAAATGTTGTTCTTGGTTAAGCTAACCTAAACCTTAATGATGTATTTTCACTTTTATGTGTTGGCGCGTGTTGTTGTTACTCTTGATCTGTATACAACTCAGTCGACCACTTTCAATGAAGTTCAGCGACAATGACACGCTTCATGGCTGGACAATATGCGAGTCTGATGGGTGAATTTAAGAAGTTAAGAAATGGTGTAGCCTTTGGCTGGAGACTTGTGCCAAAATGTTCCTCTTTTCACCAGAAGTAGGCCTCTGGATGGTACTTAGTGAAGAATGTTGCGTTGGAGGTGGCCATCTATAGTACCCTATATGACAGTTTAGTTAAACCAGTGTAATACTGTTGGTTGCACCATTAGCATACATTAATGGATGGAAATTACCGACAATATTGTTTTTTTTAAATCAAAGTAACCATGTAACCCAAATAAGAGCCCTCTATTGAAAATCCTTCCCCAAAGGCGATACATAATTAGCACATCTAGTTCATTGATACAGGTCAATATAATAAACATCACACCCTAAAAACATATCTGTTAACTTCTTTCTTAGATTTTAAAAGTTTTGAATAATTGTTTTGTGTTTAGACACATATTGACCAATGTGGAATATAAATTGTAAATGTATTGACTGTCCAAACAATAATACCTGACTAGCTACAGAGACAACAATCTATTGTTATTTTAGAGCCCTAATGCATTGTTTAAGCAAATCTAATTAGGGTTACCAACTGTAGTATTACAAGATACATTTATGATCTAAGATATACATATTGATAAAGTAATCTAAAGTGATACATTTTTTAAAATTATGTGAAAATTGCATAAATATGAATAGCAAACAAATGAGTTGTATTCTCAACCCACCCAACCCTAGTGGCCCCCTCAGTGACCCTGTCTCCCCAGTAACACATCCCATTCTACAGACAATACACATGAGGTCTGTATCTTGATGTTAACTTACCGAGCTACAGTGAATATGCAATGCTTGGAAGCCTTGGATGTACTGTCACTAAATTACTCTATTTTCCCTATTTACTCCTCCATACATAGCTATTTTATCAAATGAATATATCATATTCAACAAAGGAGTACACCATTACTACGTCCTAATTTTCAGGAGTAAGGCAATTAAATTTACAAATCCAACAAAGATCATATTCCCCAAATTATGGTTCTTTGGTAGAAGTTGTTTAAAGTTTTCAGGATTGGTTCCCTGTAACACCTAGTTTAGGATGTGAAGCAGCTGAGGCTTATGAAGAAGTCGAAAATTATAAAAAGTTTTTAGACAATATTATTGACAACGGCCTTTGCAAAAAGTATATTTGGCCCTAAAACATAGTTGTTACATGTTCTACCTGAAATCAAAACGCAGTTGTTATGAGCGCATATACGGTAGATATAATTGGTGAAGTGAAAAAACTCTCGAATAAATGGATCGATTTAAAGGAAGAACATATTAATTCGTTTTAGGCAATATACAAGCCATGTCCTTTTCAAAGTCGCTAGACCTCTTCTAAAGTAGTTAAGTGATATGTTCAGAGACTGTCTGCTGTAAATAAACACACGTACAAGTACAGTGTTTAGATAGATGTCTAATATAGCTCTTATGTGATAACTTTTCAATTAATATCAGTAGTTTATTAATGTTTTCAGAAAGCAAGATTTCTGGATAACAATCGTTTTATTCTAAACAGATGTGAACCATCTGTTGAAGCAGTAAGCATACACTCTGAAACAATGTGTATATTCACAATAAAGAAGATGTCTTTTCTTCAATATGTGTAAGCTTAGCAATGTGAATGGCATAAACTATATATATACATACAGAGAAAATGTTATAAACATCTAAGTTTTTCAATAAGTTTAATAATCTGCTCAGACCAAATCTTATTGATGTTACATTATTGCAATCCTCTGTCATTAATTCCCAAATACCAAATTTAATGAAAATTAAGCACAAACCGTGAACCTGTTCAAAAGATGAAATTACAGGTCCCAATTATTGTTAAATAATAAATAAGTATTTATATAGCGCTTTATCTATATGTTTTCTGCTCAGAACGTTGTACAAGTGAGTGAGTGAGTGAGTGAGTGAATTATTGCTTAACGCCACTTCGGCAGTATCGCAGCCATTAGCGGCGAACGTTGTACAAGGTTGAAAACTAATTGACAATCTGGTTAATGGTTTTGAAGAGATGTGTCTTTAAAAAATGGGCACGTTCTCATGTCAATCGTCAGAGCATTCGAGAGCGAAAAAACACAGTAAATGTATATCAGTTACTATTGACCAGTATCAACCGAAGTTTGTCTTTGTACCTGCTATAGAAAAGTTGCCAAAATTACGTTTGACTAATTGGTGCGCACCAGTCGACATACAGTGTCTGGTTGTCAATCACATTTGATTTCAGCAAATGTCAGTACTTACTTCTTAATACAAATATCTAAATGACATTTGACTATTAAATGACTATTGATAACGTTTGGCATATGTGACTCCATCAATATACTCAATGTTTCTTTAAGCGTTTATGTGTACATGTGTGCTTGGCCTTAACCATTACCATGACAGACCCTTACATTTCCAGTTTTATTTAATTGAACAATTCACAATTCTTATATATGACATCTGACATAATGGTGATAACCTTGAAATAAAATATCATGTCGCCGCTCAGTTGTCTTCATACTAAATCACATGTTGCTATGGAAACAATACGCTGGTGTTGACCTCTAAATCTAAGTTTTAGAATTTTAGGCCTACCGTTTCTGCAAATACTAAACGTGTAACATTTCAAAATTTATATCAACATGACCCAAATACAATAATTTGCACCAATCCTTCGAAGTAGAACCCTAAAATCTCAGCCAAAATTCTAATAAAAAAACCTAAACATTTTAACAAATATGCACTATATGCACTTAAATAGTGAAAATTGTCACAAACTAGACATTGTAAAAGCATTATTTTATTTATTTGATATGTACATATTAATTTAATATTGAAAGGGTGTCTTAACTAAATTATTGAATTATTTATTATGGAATGATATAATGATATTGATTTATATTATTTTAACTAATGGAAATTTGGCTGCCATTTTGGATTTTAGGTAATTGTGGCAAAGCAAATTAATTCAGGTGTTGACTTTCAAATTTAGACATGGGAAAATAACTGTACATATTAAATAAAGACATATTAGATATTGTATAAACAAACTTTGTATATCCAACATTGTGTATCAACATGTCCAACATGCAAGTTCATAGATCAGACAAAGTGAAAAAAGAAACAATTAAAAACTTCAACCAAAAATTTAAAAAAACTTAAATTTTGACTATTTACTACAAAATATGCAATAAAATAAACCAAATAAGGGATTTTGTATGCTTAAAAACATGTATTCTGTAGACATTCATTTAAAATATATAAAAAATCTGAGTAAATTCATGCATATAATTATTTATTTAGCTTAGAACTGATTTTTACGAAAATTTGGCGGCCATTTTGGATTTTAGGTCACGTGACCAGGTTCCCGCGGTCCAAAAATTTGGATCCTAGGCAAAATGAATATCTACATGCCTGTCGATCATTCATGCCAAGTTTCATACTTTAAGCCATTTTTTTTCAATTTTGACACTAAGGGACTCCACTAATAATGCCTTCTCTCACACCACTCAAGCGACAATGGAATCACCAATGTATAACAGTGTGTCTTTGAAGAAATCCATTATCCTAAATACTCACTTGACTTAAACTGAAGCATCATATCAACGGAACACGCTATGTGGAAAAGGTATAATGGATAGTTGCTGGAGAAGAGCTTTAGAGAACAGTTCTCTCTAGTTGCGGTGCCTCTGGCGGGATTCGAACTCTGGACCTTTTGATCCGCTAACCACTGCGCTATCCGCGCCCTCTTCCTTAATAAAATATGTTAAGTCATATGTGAACAATATAATAATTTAATTTTGCTTTATGTGTGATGTCTGTGTCTAGACAATTGGTAGTCCATTTGTATCGAAGAGTGGAATGTGATTTGCTTAATGCGTACATATTATTTGCATGTGTCGAACAAGTTGAAGAAATATGACGTTTCCATTTTGAGAATAAAGTTTTTTCTTGCAGTATGGGCGGTGTCAATAACAATGTGAAGTGGAGGAGACCTCCTCCTTGTGATGTCGCTCGTGGATACACTGCAATTGATGACGAGGTGACACTGACTTCTCAAAGGGTTTGCCCAGTCAGTCCTAACAGACAAAATAGCTGCGTTCGATCTACACACAGTGACGACTCTACAACCAACCTTCAGCCACAGTTGCCGGTTGCTCGAGTGTCTGTTCAGCATCAAGACGAGCCACAGGCAGTAGCTGCTTCATCTGATAACCTTCCATCTTCAGACAGACCGTTAAACGGCACTCAACAAAGATCTGATGAGTGGTGGAATAGAGCAGACAGCTCCGTGCTTCCTAACTGCAGGGAGGTGAATGATGATATGATGTCCACGCTTCCACAATCTGTGCAAGGAGCTGAAGCACCTACTCCTCTGTTTATCAAGTCTGCATTCTCTGTTGCTGCTGATGTACATGTACAGTCGGATCATCTTGATGATGGAAATGCAACGAGAGGGGACATCAGGATTCCTCTCATCGCAGAGTGTTATGGAAACACTTGGAATGAAGACTCGCCATCTGACCAGGAATCCCGACCTGACGATGAGAACTACGATCATCCATTTACGGGAGATTACTGTAATTGTGACGGAAACAACGTTCTACCGCACTAACTGACTGAAAGACGACAACAAACCACATTGTCTCCCTTGTCGGATAGAACATCAACGTCAAGTTTCCTCTTATCGGAAACACTCAAACTGAGAATTCGCCACTTGTTCATCCATTTAGTGCAATCTCATTTAAAAAAGAACGAACGTGACACTAGTACCTAGCTGCGTTTCTGATCTGAGTATTGTACCATACAGGTCATGTTTAATTACCTTTATATGTAATGTCACGTGACCTCTAACTCTAGCCAGTCAGCGGTGAGATTACAAAGCCATCAGCCCGATTTTAATTGAGGTATGAAACACCACTATCCATGCTATGTCTAAGAAGGCCTGTGATTGGTTGATGACTTACGTTTAGTCAACAAAGTCATAGTAAAGGTCCCCTGCCATGACCTGGGTTATATTTGATCTCATCTAAATTATATAGATTGAATCAGGCACATTTCAGACTGTGAAAATTTTGAAATCAGATCAAACATCGGCCAGTTTGCCCTAAATAAGAGCGAATGTGACACTTGTACCTTGCTGCGTTTCTGATCTGAACACTGAACCATGCAGGTCATGTCAAGTTAGCTCTTAAGGTCATGTCTCTTGACCTCTAACTCTAGCCAATCAGCGACGAGGCTAGAAATTTAAATTGTCACATGAAACACCACATTCCATGCTCTGTCTTAGAAGGCCTGTGATTGGCTGACTTTAGTTCAGGTAACAAAGTCATAGTAAAGGTCACCTGCCATGACCTCTACAGTTTAGAACGGAGACGGCAGAATGAGGTGTGAGTGTTATGTTTCATCTGATCTAGATGGCATTGACTTAATCAGGCACATTTCAGACTGTAGAGAATTTGAAATCAGGTCAAACTCATCTTAGACCACTTTATATGTTGTGGAGTGGATTAGAGAGTTTAAAATTGACATTTGTTAGTTGTAACCCAAATCCTTATTCCTTTGAGTTTTTGACACCTTCTGTTGGGCTTTGAAGGGTTCCAAACACCTTAAAAACCCTGTTTGTTTGATTTTGCTCTCGAGAAGCTACAGTCCAAGAAAGTTAGATTTATATAAAAAAAACAATGTGTGGACTCTACATAGCTAAATAAGGATCACAATATTCACGCCTTCAAAACATATATTTATTTTAGTATAACATGAAAGGCCTAGTAAACTGAAATCTTGTATAATATTTGGTGACCCTATATTTCCCAATATAATATATAACAAATTTGGTGACCCTGGAAAGTGCTTCCTAAAAAGCTGTATTCATAAGACCAGACCCCTTTGCCATCGAGTTCAGTATGTTTAGTAAAGTTGGTAACCCTCGGACAACTATTGCTTGACATCTCAATGTTTCAGTTTAAACTATTTGTTAATATACAGTCAGAGCTACTGACTCAATTATTCTATGTAAATGAGCATAGAATCGAATTAATAACGAATTGATAAACCCAATTGACTCTCAATTGTTAAGCCCCTGTGCTGTGATGTTAGTTATACTGTCTTAAAGTTCACATGAAATGCATTTTAAAAAAAAATGACAGATTATTACCTCTACAGACATTATATATCGGAATTAATTGAGCATAAAGTCGAGACAATATACACTTGCAATTGATCATTAGGACGATTTTAATTTACCAATTTTAACAATGCAAAAATAAGCACGCCGAACACTTTGAAAAATCAGTGAGGCGTGACTGTGATTAAACACAGACGAGGCCCGCTAGTCAGCTGGCGCCCGTGGGACCTGAGTAATTAATTAATGATGATTATCACTGCCGCTAAATGATTTTATGAGGTGTATTACATCGCCGAAAAGACATGTTTATGTAATAATTGTGTAATTGTCATCTGCGGAATTACCTAGTTGGATATCTAAACATTCGATATACGGTAAATTCAAGTTGGTTTATTGAAGATTTCTTTGTGAAATTAACAATCAAAATGTTGCGAAATTACGTTGAATCATGTCTAACGCCGAAAATCAGACTCCTCCTGGTACGTCACAGAAGTCATCCCTACAGGGGCCACACCCCCGCAGACTTTCATTCTGGTCGCCGTGGCTAAATCAGGCGTTTTTTTAAAGAGCCGTATTTAAGTAATTTATGGACCGATTTCAGAAATTTAAAATCGAGCAATTGTCAAATTGACATCCCATTTTAATGATTCCGATTTTGACCATATGTCATTTCATCTAACCTTTAAATAGGCTATTCGTCACAGTTATGTGGCTATGTGAATACGTGATATGTAAATAAGCGTTGTTTAAATGCTTGTTATGTATATAATTGCAATACGAATAATTAATTTGTAAATAAGTTTTATGTAAAATACCATGCAAATATGTGTTTGTATTGTGTATTGTGAAGTAAAAAACACCTGATATATATATGTATGTATATACATGACATATAAATACACTTTGTAAATGTTTGCTGTTTTAATACTTAATATGAATACCTGTTATATACATACCTGCTATGTACTTATATATCTCCTTATTATAAAGATCTCCGTATACGGAACAGTGGGTGGATACTACTCATTGATTGGATGGTGGTAGTTGAAGCTAGATGCTACCTAACTGTACAACACTTTCATTAACTGCATGACTGACAGGGGATAGGTACAGTTTCAAATATATTTGGTAAGTAAACAGTTAGTGTACATGTCAGTTTGTGTGACTGTTATGTTGTTTCATTGATACACTACAATGTGTTGTTGTTGTTGTTGTTCAAAGTAGTATATGTTTTCTCTCAGTTAAATTGGACCCTATTATTTGTGATTCCTAAAACAACGTAAAATATGCCGTCATCAGCATTTATTTTAAGATGTCCAAAATCAGATACTTAATACTACCATCAGTCAATCATCGGCGTATGTCTGTTCCAACACAGATGTGCTGAACCCGCTATTTCAAGAGTTTATTTTGGACAGAAACAAATTAGTTAAATGTTTAAGTTTATTGAATTTTAGTTAAATTAAGACGTTTGTTGACACATTTCCTTCCTGGAATGCAAGACATTGCATGTAGTATTTCCTTTGGGCACTTGTTTTAATCAATCAATCAATCTTTATTCAATACTTAAACGCTACATACCCCTATTTCATTATGCAGAGGTACATTTCTCATTTGCATTGCGTTGTATATGTATATAGCAAGATTCTGAATTAGTGCAATTCAATAACTAGAAAATTGTCTTTAGAGGGATTGACATGATCAAATTATTTAAGATGTTCTGCGTAATTCATTCTACAACGGACACACAAAGCAAAACAGTATATTCTTTTTATTGATATTACATGATTTACATAATCTTTCTTCTCTTTGTATTTTGAAATATCTGCCTCTTTTAATCCGCACGTCAGGTGATGAGCATCGGAAACGTGATAACCTTACTCTATTATTTTATAGTAACCCATGATAGATAACGCTCAGTGTAAATGTATGGTTTACAAGTTGAATAATAATAACATTTAGTGGAAAGGGAAAGTTTGTTAAGCCAGTTTTGTTCCTATATCTTTAATTCTTTTCGTCAACTTCAACATGTTAACACCTGTTGTGAATAAAATATTTAAGAAATCCCTAATTATTATTTTTTACTTGATATGGCAGAATTGTTTCGAGAGTTACTGATTATTAATGTATTATACATTATTAAATTAATGCTAGGTAATTCACTAAACTGACAACATAAAGTTGAAAGTTTTGTATCAAAATCCTGACAATGGCGAACCAGATTGTCAAACGTAATTTTGGAAACTTACATACTTGAGACAAAAATACAGATGTTGGTTGGTAATATTGATTAGGTTATGTAAAAACTGTGCAGACATATTGGACGTGCAATTTCGGTTTCTTCACATGTCAAATTAGGTTGCTAAATTTTTGCTGGAAATGAGTAATATTATATATGTGCATGTGTGTATTTTAAAGATAAGTGAAATTATCAGCACATGTGGTTTTTAAAACGCACAATAAAATACTATGAAAGATACTCACTGATAGCATGTGTTATTAATTATTACAACTACAGAATGTCATGTTTTTTAAACAACTACGATAGGCCTAATGTAGTGTACGTTGTCATTAAAATCTACATCGCGTGAGACTAATTTATGTGTTAATTGTTCATGACATACACCTTTACTTCAAATCTTACTATCAAATATCTAAAGGTAAGATATTTACGGTAATAAGAGCAGTCAGTCATGGTAAAGCCGTTAATGATAATATCTCTGCTCTTATTATCCCACCTTAAATTGACTTTTTATTGTACTGTTTATTATGCTGGGATAGCAATATGTGAAATGTGCTCAAAATTAATTATTAAAACTTTTACAAAATGAAATATTAAAAAAAATAGAATGAATATTATTTATTTATTCAGCTAACTTTAGTACTAGTATTAAGAGACTGTCTAATTGATGTGTCCGCGAGACTATTTATAACGGCCTCGATTGAATGTCTTGCTGAGATAGTACTGCAACTATTGCATGCCAGTTCTATAGAACTCTTTATATGCGAATATCAAAAGCGACCACTGTGAGTGTTTATGTATAGGTCTGTGATGTCAGTTGGAGTGATGTATGCTGGGATTGATCTGAGGTCACGACGACCTCTCTGTACCGCTTATGTAACAAGAAAAATAATATGCTGTGGAATGTTTAAAATACTAATAAACAAGGTAGATAATAACTCTGATATACATAAGTTCCGTAAGATAAGTTACATTGGTTTTTAAGTGTTGATTCGGAAAGGATTTGGAGGTCTTAATTAACAAAAATATAATCTCCCAAGATGTCTAAGTAACCAAATTAATATCTGCAATGCATACATATATATCGCTGATGTTTACATTGCATTTACATTGCTACAACACGTCTGTGAGAAGAACAATATTAGAAAGAAACCATTCCCCAGAATCTGCGAACAATATGTCCAACAAATCATTTAAGGTGTGAAAACAACATATATGAGAGTGATATTTTGATGAGCCTCAATGATCAAATGTTTGGTTTGGGTATGTTAATTTTTTTAGGATAGTTGTGCCCAACATCGTGTGTTGACTTAAAATAAAAATCCATTTCATTAATTAGTTTACATTAATGTGAGTAAATGTGTGGGAAAACCTCTACAAATTATTGGAGAAAATAATGTTTGAGTATATTAGCTTGTCAATATTGGTCCAAACAATACCCTTACAGAATTATGTATTGAGCAATATTGTCAAGACATAATTATAATAAACCATTTAATAACAATAGCCAGTAATTTTATTCAGTATGATTATTATATCACCATATTGATTAATTCTGCATTGTATTAACAATTTCGGCCTCTCCCTAAAGTAGAAAGGTATCTATGATTCTGTGTGTTCCTTCGCATCTCTCTAACATTGAAATACATCTAAATATAATTTACAATACTTAAGGGAAAACTATCACGTTGTCATGGTGAGGAGACGTCATGTCATAAGGTTTTGATTAGTCGATGATGTGTTCTAAAGAAGGGGAGCCAACGTGTTAGTAGATTTTTGCTTTTATTCCAACACTTTCAGGGCTTGGGTAACAAATAAAATATATAACTATTAGTCTTCACATGACATATTTACTGAATGACAATCTCACTAACAGTAAAAAAATAATAGGTTGCACTTACCAAGACAATTCATTGAAACATCTGAATATATTCACAAGTATGTGTGGTAGCTCAAAGGTGGTCTTGTGAAATGTTGTGTTCTGCAATGATACAAACACACATTCACTCGAACTCTCACGTCATAGGTTTCCAAAGTAAACAATGCCACTTTCACAGCACAACATGTATCCTTTTGATAAGTGACTTGTCTGTAGTCTGGTACTCATGTGTCATCAATGTAAAGACGTGCTCTCCTCTGACTAGCTGAACCATTCTCCGAAAACACCTTACATTCAAAGCAAGAAATAACTATATATAGATATTGAATGGTCAATACATTTAGAGAAGAGTGTCTCAAGTCATTTATAGATACCAGTCAAACACTATGATGGGCAAAAATAATAATAATTGAATAACGACCAGTCCTTCCATATCATTGTTCATTGGAAATCATGGAGATTTTTTCTCACTTTCTAATTAATCCGATGTAGATTCATCATTTCGGTGGATTTGTTCATTAGTTATTTTATTAATTGAGTATTCTGATATATATTTATTTCAGAAGAAAGCACTGTCAATAATGCGCAAACATTGAATTTTTTAATATTGTGATTTCAAATTAACACGTGGAAGAACTGATAATTGGTAGTTCTACGACCTATAGTAATTCGCAGACTTAAAGAGACACCGCGTCGAGGATAAACATGAGATCAGATTTACTTACCTTTGCTGATTAGAGTGTCTGCAAACAAGCTATGCTTCACTTTACTGTTTTCATGGAGTTGTTTTAATTACCACTTACCTCAATTGTCTGAAATTGGGAGTCTGTGACTCGTTAGCAGACACGTGAATCAGCATAGGTAGATAAATATGATCTCATTTTTATTCTCGAAGCGGTTACCCTTTAAAGCTGTTAAATGTTCATGGACAGGCGGTTTATCATTCGTATGAATCGTGTAGTGTTCGGCTAGCGCTAATTAATATTAATGATGGTATGAACAAGTCTAAATATGATATAGTATAAAATTAAATTCATCTTTATGTGACTGAATAAGAGTTTAACACGACTATAAACTAATATAATTTTTTTTTACAATAGACTAGTCTACGGCTTCGGATTGTAACGAATACTATTTGAAGAGTTGTACATGAGTCAGTATTGTACATGTGGGACACATATACGATACAATGTAAAGAGAGATCAAACTTTTCTCACTGATTGTTTCTCACACACATTGCCAAAGTAATCACATATAGAGTGAATATATACAATGTGAAATGCGAATGTTAAACTCTGTTCAGGTTTACATCATTAAAATGCCCGATTTTAGAATGTGCAACCGCTGTAGTAGAGACGGTATTTTGGAACAGAACATGGATGATGTGAAATCATCTCGTCTGTAACAACGTGATCGGAAGAGCTGCTTCCGCATGCATCTAGCTAAATATTGCGAAGTAATAAGCAACCTGATCACACAATTTTCAAAATGCTAAAACTCACAGATACACGCGACAAAGCGAAACCAAACGTCTGAGTAACATGTCCTTGTTTGTAAAGGCACACTTTGATTGATCCTTATCACAGACATCAAATGACCCATTAAAGACAAGCCTTTCAGAGAGCTGATGTTTGGTGTATTCGACGGTGCATCTTTAATTCATACCTTATCACTTAAAGATAATGTCATTTTTACTGAAACGTTCTTTTAAGAAATGAGTCACACTAGTGCTAGTGATCAAGTTTATCAATAACCGACTATTAAACTGATATATATAGAACTTAATTATAGTAATGAAACTCACTGAATACTTACATATACATGCTCAAAGTTATCATTAATAACAGCTAATCATGTTAAGGAACACATATTAAGATAGAGTATTCATATTAAGTATTTCCAAATATCACTCAGGTAAATCTCTGAATTGTAAACACTCTTACTTTATTTATTATCATTCATAGCATCAGATATTGAAAGTCTGAATGCAACAATGGCACACTATTTGAATAGGGGACAGTGTAACTGCGATGACGTATAACAGATAACTTCAAGTGGTCCCATGTCCAATGTAAACACGTTTTTACGAATGTGGAACTTCAATAATACATACTTGCGCTCTCTAATGCTGTCAAAACTGTGTGCTAGAAAACATCATCACTCTTATATATATGTGGTTAAATCTAATACCCATTGATTAATATTTATTTCCACACCAAAGACCACACTTTCTCCTGTTTAAATTATCGTACACTGTTTATTATAACTAATTTGTTGAGGTTTAAGTAAATAAAAGTTGATCTAACCTTCTCGGTGACAAAATGTATTGTAAGAAGAGGTGTTTTTAATCGAAAGAAACGAAAAGGCTACTATCATTATAATTTTTTGACATTTCTTTCTTGGAAAATAATCGTTCTTACTGTTTGTTTTAAATATGTTACAAGTTTCATTACAACATACTGAAAGGTTTTCCAGTTCTACGACTGCCAAAAAACCTCATCAATTTTCATTGTCCTTTATAAATATGATGCTTCAGTATTGGAATAATGACATAATAAGATATTCACCCAATCATTGATTTTAATTTTAGCATATTTGTCATAAAAACAACAATGTTTGAATGCTTTATTCAGTATCATTGAAAGGCAGCAGTAACAGCTTCTTATGGTAACCATGTAAGTGAAAGGGTAAGGTAAACTGTGTCTCTTGTTAACCGGAAAATAAGTAAAGATACTACATCGTTTTCACCGAACCTCATCAGCTAATGATTTAACCTGTGTGGCATTTACCTTCATATATCTATCTATATAATAAACTATAATACATTGTTTTCACCGAACCTCATCAACTAATATATTCACTTGCAGCTAATATATTCACTTGCGTGGCATTTAAGTTCATATTTTTACGGTTAAAACTGACATAAAAGAAAAAAAACTACGGCGATTGTGCGCAGGTGACAAATCGACAATTCATTGCCGTTGAAGGTATGTCACAGCAGTTAGAAGCAATTCTTCCCCTATTACTAAGCTGCATTAAAGCTCTGATCATATAGAAGCGTTATGTTATGATTAGAGCGATGGTAAATAGTCGACATGATATGGCTGTGTGATTCATCTTTTAATCAGCATTCTGTCAGTTCCTGTTGCTCAACATTATAGTCGGGATAAAGCACATCAACCATTTAGTTTATGTGTACAAGTAGAAGGACGTATATGATATCGATGTTTATGGTTTCGGTAGTTTCACATTCGTAAGGGATATTTAAGAGAATCCAAAATAACATTTGGATACAGAGATGTTTGGCAGGAGGAACCAGTCATTTGAATATACATTTTATTCTGTATAAATGAATTATGTATAGTGCACTTATGTATGTAAGACAAAAAACTTCACAATTTAAATTTCAGAATGATAATATTAAGACAAAAGTGAACGTGTAATCACACACGTGTAAATAGTACATCTATATAGTAATGTTCATTCATTAATTAAATACAGAATTGATTTCAAACACCTTTCCAAAATATAGAAGATACATTATTAATGTAGTTGAACAGTTCTTCTGGAATCTAATAAACATGTCATCCAAGATTGTTGGAACTAAGTTGTTGTCAAGAAACATTAACAAGTGGAGGATGTTGCAAATTAAAATATCATTAAACAATATAATAAGTTGAAATAAGTGCAGTAATTGATCTTAGATTTCCGTCATGTGTGTTCTGAAAGTTTGAATATGATCTTAGAAATCGGGGCAAATAGGTTATATCATATAGATGAACGTGATATTTCACTAGGTAAAGTATGATTTTCCCCTCCTTGGTAATAGAGATAAGGACATGTTTCACTGAGTTGTAATGGGAATATCACGCTACTTGATTAAAAGCAAATCCTTCAAAAGTATATCACTGAACTGCTTTAATTTCAGTTGATGAGTGAATGTTTGTTTTATTTCTTAAACAAAATACAATACAAGATGAATACAAGTCCTTAAAATGTCGAATTCTAACATTGTATTGTTTAACTTCTTTACGTCCAGTAGATAAGTGGAGATTTGTTTAGTACTTTCTAAAACACAATATTGTGAATGATAAACTGTCTATTTTAAAAAGCAACATTGTCTGACTTTTTTAAAATTCATTTTCTGTATTTCCACTTTTTAATGTATAATAAACTAAAATTCATAATCCATTTTGTCCGTTATAATGTCCAATGCGATTTTTGTTTGTGATAAGGAGAGATAAAGTAGTTTTTTCTGTTTAAAGTTGTAGTATTGGTTTCATATTTAGAACATTACATTTGTACTTTAAAACTGATGTAAATATATATTACAATGCACGCTACTTCACGATTAGGCATTATACAATTTAAAGGAATACAAATATTACGATTAGGAAACATAAATAAATTTATATTCTCAGCTGCCGTTTATTCTACTGATTTGAGGTAATCGCCATGCTTGTTAAAGGTACATCCATTGTGTTGTTTGGGGTCACATATGCTAATTTGTTATAAATTGTTATGTTATAGGGAAGTGGTGACTGTGGCCGAAACTTGCCATTTTTATCTCAGTTGACTTAGTATAGTGACGATATGAAGGTACAAGTAGTGATTTCTGATCGAAAACCGGACAATGTACCGAGTATGGCGCACGCCAATGAGTCAAACGTGATTTTAGAATCTTATTTATGTAAGACAAACTGATACATTTGAGTTGATCATGTTTAATAGGTCATATAACTATTGTGCATGTAAATGGGACGTGTAGTTGCGGTTTCTGCACATGCATAATGATTTTGCTCTATTTCAATTGGAAACTAGTAATTATGATATATTTGGTGATTCGGGGTGAATATGCAAGCCCAGTGAATTTATTTGCACTGTAAATAGCAGATATGGTGAGTCTGAACGTATTAAAGCCTAATAAAATTGTATGCAACATAATGGATGCACCTTTACGTTTATTATTTCATGAAATCGCTAAACATTGACAATACTGCTATTATGTTTCCCTTATTTAAAGGCGCTGTAGCACGTTTTTTGCAAAATTTATTTTTTCAAATTTCCCATTTATAATGATAGTTTATGTCATTTAAATTAACTTTAGCGGGTAAAACGTCTTATTACACAAACAAATTATCTGTAGTGGTAAAAACTATGTTGCGTATAAAGCAAAAATTGCATGGCGGCCATTTTATTGTGAACACAATTTATTATTTTCTATTACAAAAACGATTCCCATGGCTTAACCAAAACATGTACACTCGTTTCAAACTTTATTTTCCGAGGAGAAAAGGATGTTTTACTATTGGTGAAATTATTTTTCAAATACATTTCATCAACTTATTTGAGCGAAAAAACGTGCTACAGCGCCTTTAAGCAATTCCTAATTTTGGCAATATCATTTTAGTCATATATTGCTTTATTTATCAATTCAAGTGACATGTACACTGAAATATAACAACCTTTAATATCAAAGCTGATTCTATTTGGTAACAATAAACATAAGTTGTGAAATTAGATTATAGGCGTGTTTCACATGATTTATTTATATAAATATAAGTAAATGTGTGTACTGATATATGACAATTGAAGTAAAACATATTAAACTTACCTAGAAACTTCATCATAAACATCTCCATAATCTTCAACAGAAGGTGTAAGCCCAGAAAAACATGGCAGATCGGGCGTCTTGTAGTTCTTACTAAGCATAAAACACCAGAAAACACTCAGTGACGAGTGTTCGTCTTATACATTTGAATTAGATGTGTCATAAAATGCTACACATAAACATTCACCTGTAGGTTTATTGTGAAACTTTCCCAGGGAACACTGACAGTTTCTCAGCAATGTAAATACATAAAAGGTATGCATTCGCTCTTCGAATCTACTGAACAATTATACTTGTACACCTTCAATTCAAGAAGTAACTATATAAGACTTAACAAAACCTGCAGAGGTATGGTTTACACTAGTCTTTCACTATGGAGTTAACATTAAACGTATTATGAAAAGTGTCGTTTCAATCGATGTTCTACACTTACAAAGAAGAGGCTATTATCAATAAAATGTTCCGGCATTTATTACTATCTCAATACACATTCCCACTGTTTGCTCTAATAAAGTTTCATTACAACAAACTGAAATGTTTTCGAGTTCTATGACTGTGTCTATTAATTTTTCCCTATTTATAATTAACTGAGGACATTGTATATTAAAATATTACTATGTCCATCTGAACCTTTACAAATTTGTAGAATTGTTAAGTAACTCAACGATTGCAGTTATTCAAAATCTTGTTATGTTTGTTTACCATGCTATGGTATTCAGAACAGAATATATTTCCACACACATTATAAGTTATACCTAATTGTTGAATTGAATATCATCTTCATTGTATATATTGTACTGCAGGCATGTGGCCTCTCAGTACTGGAAATAAAATCAATCAGAGACAGTCCTAAAATAGTCCAATAGTATTGTTCTTTAGAAATATGATGTTTCAATATTGAAATTAGGATAGCATGAGTGAATCACTCATTCATTAATTGAAAATCTGGCATATCTTACATAAAATGCGTGTATGTTTCGTTCAGTATAGTCATGCTTGAAAGGCACTGTACTGTGATCATTCTTCAATCTTCTCATCACACACATCATATCCTTTTAGTTTCTTGAGTATCACTTAGTATCAGGATATAGAAGGGAAGATAATACATTGTTTTGATTGATCCTCATCAACAGATGTTTTAAACTGTGTGGCATTTAACTTCAAATATTTACAATTACAATCTGCAGTTACAAGCAGCAGTTCACCTATTACGTAACTGTATTTAAGCTTAGATCATATAGAGGCGTTATGTTATCATTAGAGCGATGGTAAATAGTCGACCTGATATGTTGTGTGTGATTCATCCTTTAATGAGCAATATGTCAGTTCCTGTTGCTCAACATTACAGCCGGGACAAATGACGTGAACCATCTAGTTTATATGTACAAGAATAAGCCAAATCTTTGTTCACATTTAGATGATATGGTTTAAACATATTTCTTTCTTTTCTAGAAGAACTGGATGGGTAAACAAGCTCAAAGCTTATCTGAATACCGCTCCAGTGTACAAAATACAATTCAAGTCATGGTGTATTTACAAAAGCATGAATAGTTACAAAAGTCAACACTAACACAAATCTTAACAAGTTCATAGCACTAATTGTAATGTGATATTTCAAAACAACAAATGCCACAGAAGTCTCTCATCATGAAAATACATAAACGTGACAACTTATTTCTCAAATATGCCTGTTAAATCTATGAACATGTGCACAGAAGTTAAAAGTTTATTATTTTCAACAGAAGAACAGGTTGGATTCCCAAATAGGACTGATTTCAAATCATATCCCCGATTATAAAAGAACAAATTTTGCCTTATAACATTGTAAAGAGGACATGAGAAGAAATAGTGAGATGGGTCTTCATAATCATTGGCACATGAGCAGACAGGTGTTTGTGATATGAATCATTCGTACTTATGTGCGTTTAGGTCACTGCATCCAAGTCTGAGGCGAGAATGTATGATTTGACAAAACCTGTTACCGTTATTAAGGTCAAAATGGGTGTATGTGTCAGTATCTTTTAGAAATGCATTCTTAAAACTTAGTAAGGATTGTGAATCTCTGTGTTCTTTCGGTAATGAGTTCCATAATCTAACAGTATCAGGAAGGAGAGATTTTGCATAATTTACAGTTTTACAGTTTATGGTCTGAAGTTTTGAATCATCGCGAAGATTATAACTAACAACATCTGATGTTTTTGGAGGTACAAGGTTGCTTAGGTAGCTAGGTGTACTGTTATTGGTCATCTTATAAAAGAAGGTCATTTTTTTAACGTATCGTCTATCGGACAGTGGTTGGCAATTGGTTTCCTTATATATCTTATTGTGGCTGGTGCCGCGAACGGCGCCACACACTGTTCTCAGAGCATCAATATTGAGCTTTTCAAGCACATCTGCTTGCTGATTTGTGCAATTATCCCAGATATGACTACAGTAGTCAAATAAAAGGAGAATAAACTGTTTATACATGGTTTCTAGTGTTTTCCTGTTTAGACGATATTTGAGACTTCTAAGGCAATTTACCATTGGTGCAACTTTGTAAGCAATGTCATTAATTTGATCATTCCAAGAACAGTCATGTTGTAAAATAAGACCTAAATGTTTATGACTCTGAACAGAATCTATAATATTACCATTCATGATCAGATCTGGCAAATGGGGCGGATGCTTTTTTCGGGTAAAACGAATAGATACTGTCTTATTCGGATTAAATGTGACCTGCCATTTATCTGCCCATTCGGCAATTCGGTTCAAATCGTCATTTATATCATTAGCAGTTTCGATGGGGTCACCAATAATCGCATATAATGATGTATCATCCGCGAAAAGGCGTATATTACTGTTTATACCTTCAACTATATCATTTATATATACTATGAACAAGCGCGGCCCTAATACCGAGCCCTGGGGCACACCGGCATAAACAGCTCTTTTATCTGATTTAAATCCATTAATTACAACAGATTGTTGTCTATTTTCAAGATAACTCTCGAACCATTTTAGCAAGTTACCCTGAATACCATATCGTTCTAATTTATGTATGATTCCCTTATGCCAAACTCTGTCAAATGCTTTACTAACATCACAGAAAACAGCTTTAATTTCTTTACCTTTATCTACTGCTCCAGCTATGAAATCATATAAGTACGTCAGTTGATTAACAGTGGAGTCTCCTGGTGTGAAACCGGATTGGAGATTTGACAGTATATCATTATCTCTGAAATAATTAAAAACGTGTTTAAAGATACACTTTTCAAAAACCTTTGCCAGACAACTTGTTAGTGCAACGGGTCTGTAGTTGCAGCATTCATTAATACTTCCTTTCTTATAAATAGGGACAACAGAGGCTTCTTTCCACACTTGTGGAAATGTTTTTTTTTCTGTAAGCGATAGATTAAAGACTTCGGAGAGGGGGGCGGCCAATAGTTTAGCGTTAATTTTAAGGAATTTATTGCTTATGCCATCTGGGCCAGTTGCTTTTGTTGCATCTACGGAAGAAAGTATATCGCAAACTTCATTTGTAGTGATATACAAGTCGCAGAAGGGATTATTAATGTCAGGAATACCATCTTCAATGTGTTTATTAGGATAAGTGACTTTCTTTTTATTTGTAAAATATTCATTCATTATGTCTGCAATTTCATTGCTATCTTCATATAGCTTGTCATCATGTAATACAGGTGGAAATTGTCTCAGTGCGTTTCTGCTTTTAGTGAAATTTTTAATTAAACGCCACCAGATTTTCGTTCCATGTTTCTCGTTGATCATTTTATCAATTTTGTCAGTGTATATTCTTTTGGCATTTCTTACTGATGAAATTACCTTATTTCTGTATAATCTGAACTTCGCCCAATCGGTCGGTAAATTACGCCGTTTAGCAATCTTATGAAAACGATTCCGTTTACGCATCAGTGTCCGAGTTTCATTATTCATCCACGGAGCATCGTTTGGCCTGATAGTGACAACTTTGTTTGGCACATGTTTGTCGCATATATTTATTAAGGTGGTGGTTAATAAACTTGCTATTTCATTTACGTTGCCAGAGGAAAATACCTTATTCCAATCAAATGTACTAAGATCATCACTAAGGGTTTCGAGGTCAGTTAAACTATAATCATATATTTTTCTTTTGTAAGTGACTATTTTTGGCACGGGTTCTTTTAGAGTAATATATACAGGACAATGATCACTACATATAGGATCAAGTACACCAGAATCTGTTACAAGGCCAACATGTGATACAAAAATAAGATCAATCAAGGTACTAGAGTTGGGTGTAATCCTTGTTGGGTCGGTAATGATTTGTGATAATCCATTCAACAGTTTGATTTGTTCTATTCTGTTTGATTTTGTTGTAAGAATATCTTCATTAAAATCCCCTGTCACTATTGTAATCAAACCAAGATCAACAGCATTATTGATTGATTCATCTATTAAATCCCAGCAAGCATTCCTTTTATCTGGTTTATAAAATGTCCCAATAAGGTAATTGCGTTTTTTACATCTAATTTTAACCCATATCGCCTCAAGCGCAGGTAAGTCTAAAATGTCCATATACTCAAAAGTCAAATATGTTTTGATATATACTGCCACCCCTCCACCTCTAGTCTGTCTGTCTTTTCGTATTGGTAAATGGTAACCTGGAATCCTTATATCACAGCTATTTATACCACTATGCAACCATGATTCTGTAATACAAATGACATCATATAAGTCTAGTTCAGCTTGAAGTATATCTAGCTTATCTTTTAGACTTTGTCATTTTACCCTTGTCAGCGGGATATCTCAATAACCATTCGCTGGATTCTCTTCATATTTTACACATAGCTTCTCTAAGGAAAGACGACGGGCTGATTAGATTTTGTTGACCTTGACATTATTCCCAAGGTCACAGTGGAATTTAAAATTTTTCGACATGTTAATGTTCATGTAAAGGTTGTCAGCGGGATATCTCGAGAACCATTCACCGTAATTCCATCACATCTTACATAATGCACCTCCTAGGAAAGACAAAGGTCTGATTAGATTTGGTGACCTTGACATTTTTCTCAAGGTCACAGTTGAGCTTTGACTTTTTCGACATGTTTGACAGTCGATTTTGCTGATCTTGACGTTATTTTTAAATTTTGAAGTATTAATTTGCGGCGGGGGATCATGTCACCTTAGTGACAACTACTTGTTTCTTAATTCATTTAATAAACTACAC
>CAKZFU010000042.1:0-26452 GCA_936450465.1 Gibbula magus
ATATTTTTTTTGCTTTTTAATCATTTCCGTTAAAAAAAAATCCCGATTTTCATATATTTTTTTTGCTTTTTAATCATTTTCCGTTAAAAAAAAAATCCCGATTTTCATAATTTTTTTTGCTTTTTAATCATTTTCCCGTTAAAAAAAAAATCCCGATTTTCAATATATTTTTTTTGCTTTTAATCATTTTCCGTTAAAAAAAAAATCCCGATTTTTCATATATTTTTTTTGCTTTTAATCATTTTCCGTTAAAAAAAAAATCCCGATTTTCATATATTTTTTTTGCTTTTTAATCATTTTCCGTTAAAAATAAAAATCCCGATTTTCATATATTTTTTTTTGCTTTTTAATCATTTTCCGTTAAAAAAAAAATCCCCGATTTTCATATATTTTTTTTGCTTTTTAATCATTTTCCGTTAAAAAAAAATCCCGATTTTCATATATTTTTTTTTGCTTTTTAATCATTTTCCGTTAAAAAAAAATCCTGATTTTCATATATTTTTTTTGCTTTTTAATCATTTTCCGTTAAAAAAAAATTCCCGATTTTCATATATTTTTTTTGCTTTTTAATCATTTTCCGTTAAAAAAAAAATCCCGATTTTCATATATTTTTTTTGCTTTTTAATCATTTTCCGTTAAAAAAAAATCCCGATTTTCATATATTTTTTTGCTTTTAATCATTTTCCGTTAAAAAAAAATCCCGATTTTCATATATTTTTTTTGCTTTTTAATCATTTTCCGTTAAAAAAAAATCCCGATTTTCATATATTTTTTTTGCTTTTTAATCATTTTCCGTTAAAAAAAAAATCCCGATTTTCATATATTTTTTTTGCTTTTTAATCATTTTCCGTTAAAAAAAAAATCCCGATTTTCATATATTTTTTTTGCTTTTTAATCATTTTCCGTTAAAAAAAAAATCCCGATTTTCATATATTTTTTTTGCTTTTTAATCATTTTCCGTTAAAAAAAAAATTCCCGATTTTCATATATTTTTTTTGCTTTTTAATCATTTTCCGTTAAAAAAAAAATCCCGATTTTCATATATTTTTTTTGCCTTTTAATCATTTTCCGTTAAAAAAAAATTCCTGATTTTCATATATTTTTTTGCTTTTTAATCATTTTCCGTTAAAAAAAAAATCCCGATTTTCATATATTTTTTTTGCTTTTTAATCATTTTCCGTTAAAAAAAAAATCCCGATTTTCATATATTTTTTTTGCTTTTTAATCATTTTCCGTTAAAAAAAAAATCCCGATTTTCATATATTTTTTTTTGCTTTTTAATCATTTTCCGTTAAAAAAAAAATCCCGATTTTCATATATTTTTTTTGCTTTTTAATCATTTTCCGTTAAAAAAAAATCCCGATTTTCATATATTTTTTTTGCTTTTTAATCATTTTCCGTTAAAAAAAAAATCCCAATTTTCATATATTTTTTTTGCTTTTTAATCATTTCCGTTAAAAAAAAAATCCCGATTTCATATATTTTTTTTGCTTTTTAATCATTTCCGTTAAAAAAAATTTCCCGATTTTCATATATTTTTTTTGCTTTTTAATCATTTTCCGTTAAAAAAAAAATCCCGATTTTCATATATTTTTTTTGCCTTTTAATCATTTTCCGTTAAAATTTTTTTCCTGATTTTCATATATTTTTTTTGCTTTTTAATCATTTTCCGTTAAAAAAAAAATCCCGATTTTCATATATTTTTTTTGCTTTTTAATCATTTTCCGTTAAAAAAAAAATCCCGATTTTCATATATTTTTTTTGCTTTTTAATCATTTTCCGTTTAAAAAAAATTTCCCGATTTTCATATATTTTTTTTTTTTTTTTTTCATTTTCCGCTAAAAAAAAATCCCGATTTTCATATATTTTTTTTGCTTTTTAATCATTTTCCGTTAAAAAAAAAATCCCGATTTTCATATATTTTTTTTGCTTTTTAATCATTTTCCGTTAAAAAAAAAATCCCGATTTTCATATATTTTTTTTTGCTTTTTAATCATTTTCCGTTAAAAAAAAAATCCCGATTTTCATATATTTTTTTTGCTTTTTAATCATTTTCCGTTAAAAAAAAAATCCCGATTTTCATATATTTTTTTTGCTTTTTAATCATTTTCCGTTAAAAAAAAATCCCGATTTTCATATATTTTTTTTGCTTTTTAATCATTTTCCGTTAAAAATTTTTTCCCGATTTTCATATATTTTTTTTGCTTTTTAATCATTTTCCGTTAAAAAAAAAATCCCAATTTTCATATATTTTTTTGCTTTTTAATCATTTTCCGTTAAAAAAAAAATCCCGATTTTCATATATTTTTTTTGCTTTTTAATCATTTTCCGTTAAAAAAAAATCCCGATTTTCATATATTTTTTTTGCTTTTTTTTCATTTTCCGCTAAAAAAAAATTCCCGATTTTTATATATTTTTTTTGCTTTTTTATCATTTTCCGTTAAAAAAAAATCCCGATTTTCATATATTTTTTTTGCTTTTTAATCATTTTCCGTTAAAAACAAAATCCGATTTTCATATATTTTTTTGCTTTTTAATCATTTTCCGTTAAAAAACAAATCCCGATTTTCATATATTTTTTTTGCTTTTTAATCATTTTCCGTTTAAAAAACAAATCCCGATTTTCATATATTTTTTTTGCTTTTTAATCATTTTCCGTTAAAAAAAAAATCCCGATTTTCATATATTTTTTTTGCTTTTTAATCATTTTCCGTTAAAAAAAAAATCCCGATTTTCATATATTTTTTTTGCTTTTTAATCATTTTCCGTTAAAAAAAAAATCCCGATTTTCATATATTTTTTTTGTTTTTTATAAATTTCCGTTAAAAAAAAAATCCCGATTTTCATATATTTTTTTTGCTTTTTAATCATTTTCCGTTAAAAAAAATTTCCCGATTTTCATATATTTTTTTTGCTTTTTAATCATTTTCCGTTAAAAAAAAAATCCCAATTTTCATATATTTTTTTGCTTTTTAATCATTTTCCGTTAAAAAAAAAATCCCGATTTTCATATATTTTTTTTGCTTTTTAATCATTTTCCGTTAAAAAAAAAATCCCGATTTTCATATATTTTTTTTGCTTTTTTTTCATTTTCCGCTAAAAAAAAATTCCCGATTTTTATATATTTTTTTTTGCTTTTTTATCATTTTCCGTTAAAAAAAAAATCCCGATTTTCATATATTTTTTTTGCTTTTTAATCATTTTCCGTTAAAAACAAAATCCGATTTTCATATATTTTTTTTGCTTTTTAATCATTTTCCGTTAAAAAAAAATCCCAATTTTCATATATTTTTTTGCTTTTTAATCATTTTCCGTTAAAAAAAAATCCCGATTTTCATATATTTTTTTGCTTTTTAATCATTTTCCGTTAAAAAAAAAATCCCGATTTTCATATATTTTTTTTGCTTTTTTTTTCATTTTCCGCTAAAAAAAATTCCCGATTTTTATATATTTTTTGTGCTTTTTTATCATTTTCCGTTAAAAAAAAAATCCCGATTTTCATATATTTTTTTTGCTTTTTAATCATTTTCCGTTAAAAACAAAATCCCGATTTTCATATATTTTTTTGCTTTTTAATCATTTTCCGTTAAAAAAAAAATCCCGATTTTCATATATTTTTTTTGCTTTTTAATCATTTTCCGTTAAAAAAAAAATCCCGATTTTCATATATTTTTTTTGCTTTTTAATCATTTTCCGTTAAAAAAAAAATCCGATTTTCATATATTTTTTTTTTGCTTTTTAATCATTTTCCGTTAAAAAAAAAATCCCGATTTTCATATATTTTTTTTTGCTTTTTTTTAATTTTCCGCTAAAAAAAAATTCCCGATTTTTATATATTTTTTTTGCTTTTTTATCATTTTCCGTTAAAAAAAAAATCCCGATTTTCATATATTTTTTTTTGCTTTTTAATCATTTTCCGTTAAAAACAAAATCCCGATTTTCATATATTTTTTTTGCTTTTTAATCATTTTCCGTTAAAAAAAAAATCCCGATTTTCATATATTTTTTTTGCTTTTTAATCATTTTCCGTTAAAAAACAAATCCCGATTTTCATATATTTTTTTTGCTTTTTAATCATTTTCCGTTAAAAAACAAATCCCGATTTTCATATATTTTTTTGCTTTTTAATCATTTTCCGTTAAAAAAAAAATCCCGATTTTCATATATTTTTTTTGCTTTTTAATCATTTTCCGTTAAAAAAAAAATCCCGATTTTAATATATTTTTTTTGCTTTTTAATCATTTTCCGTTAAAAAAAAAATCCCGATTTTCATATATTTTTTTTGCTTTTTAATCATTTTCCGTTAAAAAACAAATCCCGATTTTCATATATTTTTTTTTGCTTTTTAATCATTTTCCGTTAAAAAAAAAATCCCGATTTTCATATATTTTTTTTGCTTTTTAATCATTTTCCGTTAAAAAAAAAATCCCGATTTTCATATATTTTTTTTGCTTTTTAATAATTTTCCGTTTAAAAAAAAAATCCCGATTTTCATATATTTTTTTTGCTTTTTTATCATTTTCCGTTAAAAAAAAATCCCGATTTTCATATATTTTTTTTGCTTTTTAATCATTTTCCGTTAAAAAAATTTCCCGATTTTCTATATTTTTTTTGCTTTTTAATCATTTTCCGTTAAAAAAAAAATCCCAATTTTCATATATTTTTTTGCTTTTTAATCATTTTCCGTTAAAAAAAAAATCCCGATTTTCATATATTTTTTTTGCTTTTTAATCATTTTCCGTTAAAAAAAAAATCCCGATTTTCATATATTTTTTTTGCTTTTTTTTCATTTTCCGTCTAAAAAAAAATTCCCGATTTTTATATATTTTTTTTGCTTTTTTATCATTTTCCGTTAAAAAAAATATCCCGATTTTCATATATTTTTTTTGCTTTTTAATCATTTTCCGTTAAAAACAAAATCCCGATTTTCATATATTTTTTTTGCTTTTTAATCATTTTCCGTTAAAAAAAAAATCCCAATTTTCATATATTTTTTTTGCTTTTTAATCATTTTCCGTTAAAAAAAATTTCCCGATTTTCATATATTTTTTTTGCTTTTTAATCATTTTCCGTTAAAAAAAAAATCCCAATTTTCATATATTTTTTTGCTTTTTAATCATTTTCCGTTAAAAAAAAAATCCCGATTTTCATATATTTTTTTGCTTTTTAATCATTTTCCGTTAAAAAAAAAATCCCGATTTTCATATATTTTTTTTGCTTTTTTTTCATTTTCCGCTAAAAAAAAATTCCCGATTTTTATATATTTTTTTTGCTTTTTTATCATTTTCCGTTAAAAAAAATATCCCGATTTTCATATATTTTTTTTGCTTTTTAATCATTTTCCGTTAAAAACAAAATCCCGATTTTCATATATTTTTTTTGCTTTTTAATCATTTTCCGTTAAAAAAAAAATCCCAATTTTCATATATTTTTTTGCTTTTTAATCATTTTCCGTTAAAAAAAAAATCCCGATTTTCATATATTTTTTTTGCTTTTTAATCATTTTCCGTTAAAAAAAAAATCCCGATTTTCATATATTTTTTTTGCTTTTTTTTCATTTTCCGCTAAAAAAAAATTCCCGATTTTTATATATTTTTTGTGCTTTTTTATCATTTTCCGTTAAAAAAAAAATCCCCGATTTTCATATATTTTTTTTGCTTTTTAATCATTTTCCGTTAAAAACAAAATCCCGATTTTCATATATTTTTTTTGCTTTTTAATCATTTTCCGTTAAAAAAAAAATCCCGATTTTCATATATTTTTTTTGCTTTTTAATCATTTTCCGTTAAAAAACAAATCCCGATTTTCATATATTTTTTTTGCTTTTTAATCATTTTCCGTTAAAAAACAAATCCCGATTTTCATATATTTTTTTTGCTTTTTAATCATTTTCCGTTAAAAAAAAAATCCCGATTTTCATATATTTTTTTTGCTTTTTAATCATTTTCCGTTAAAAAAAAAATCCCGATTTTCATATATTTTTTTTGCTTTTTAATCATTTTCCGTTAAAAAACAAATCCCGATTTTCATATATTTTTTTTGCTTTTTAATCATTTTCCGTTAAAAAAAAAATCCCGATTTTCATATATTTTTTTTGCTTTTTAATCATTTTCCGTTAAAAAAAAAATCCCGATTTTCATATATTTTTTTTGCTTTTTAATCATTTTCCGTTAAAAAAAAAATCCCGATTTTCATATATTTTTTTTGCTTTTTTATCATTTTCCGTTAAAAAAAAAATCCCGATTTTCATATATTTTTTTTGCTTTTTAATCATTTTCCGTTAAAAAAAATTTCCCGATTTTCATATATTTTTTTTGCTTTTTAATCATTTTCCGTTAAAAAAAAAATCCCAATTTTCATATATTTTTTTGCTTTTTAATCATTTTCCGTTAAAAAAAAAATCCCGATTTTCATATATTTTTTTTGCTTTTTAATCATTTTCCGTTAAAAAAAAAATCCCGATTTTCATATATTTTTTTTGCTTTTTTTTCATTTTCCGCTAAAAAAAAATTCCCGATTTTTATATATTTTTTTTGCTTTTTTATCATTTTCCGTTAAAAAAAAAATCCCGATTTTCATATATTTTTTTTGCTTTTTAATCATTTTCCGTTAAAAACAAAATCCCGATTTTCATATATTTTTTTTGCTTTTTAATCATTTTCCGTTAAAAAAAAAATCCCAATTTTCATATATTTTTTTGCTTTTTAATCATTTTCCGTTAAAAAAAAAATCCCGATTTTCATATATTTTTTTTGCTTTTTAATCATTTTCCGTTAAAAAAAAAATCCCGATTTTCATATATTTTTTTTGCTTTTTTTTCATTTTCCGCTAAAAAAAAATTCCCGATTTTTATATATTTTTTGTGCTTTTTTATCATTTTCCGTTAAAAAAAAAATCCCGATTTTCATATATTTTTTTTGCTTTTTAATCATTTTCCGTTAAAAACAAAATCCCGATTTTCATATATTTTTTTTGCTTTTTAATCATTTTCCGTTAAAAAACAAATCCCGATTTTCATATATTTTTTTTGCTTTTTAATCATTTTCCGTTAAAAAACAAATCCCGATTTTCATATATTTTTTTTGCTTTTTAATCATTTTCCGTTAAAAAACAAATCCCGATTTTCATATATTTTTTTTGCTTTTTAATCATTTTCCGTTAAAAAAAAAATCCCGATTTTCATATATTTTTTTTGCTTTTTAATCATTTTCCGTTAAAAAAAAATCCCGATTTTCATATATTTTTTTTGCTTTTTAATCATTTTCCGTTAAAAAAAAAATCCCGATTTTCATATATTTTTTTTGCTTTTTAATCATTTTCCGTTAAAAAAAAAATCCCGATTTTCATATATTTTTTTTGCTTTTTAATCATTTTCCGTTAAAAAAAAAATCCCGATTTTCATATATTTTTTTTGCTTTTTAATCATTTTCCGTTAAAAAAAAAATCCCGTTTTTCATATATTTTTTTTTGCTTTTTAATAATTTTCCGTTAAAAAAAAATTCCCTATTTTCATATATTTTTTTTTTTTTTTTTTTTTCATTTTCCGCTAAAAAAAAAATCCCGATTTTCATATATTTTTTTTGCTTTTTAATCATTTTCCGTTAAAAAAAAAATCCCGATTTTCATATATTTTTTTTGCTTTTTAATCATTTTCCGTTAAAAAAAAAATCCCAATTTCCATATATTTTTTTGCTTTTTAATCATTTTCCGTTAAAAAAAAAATCCCGATTTTCATATATTTTTTTTGCTTTTTAATCATTTTCCGTTAAAAAAAAATCCCGATTTTCATATATTTTTTTTGCTTTTTTTTCATTTTCCGCTAAAAAAAAATTCCCGATTTTCATATATTTTTTTTGCTTTTTTATCATTTTCCGTTAAAAAAAAAATCCCGATTTTCATATATTTTTTTTGCTTTTTAATCATTTTCCGTTAAAAAAAAATCCCGATTTTCATATATTTTTTTTGCTTTTTAATCATTTTCCGTTAAAAAAAAAATCCCGATTTTCATATATTTTTTTTGCTTTTTAATCATTTTCCGTTAAAAAAAAAATCCCGATTTTCATATATTTTTTTTGCTTTTTAATCATTTTCCGTTAAAAAAAAATCCCGATTTTCATATATTTTTTTTGCTTTTTTTTCATTTTCCGCTAAAAAAAAATTCCCGATTTTCATATATTTTTTTTGCTTTTTTATCATTTTCCGTTAAAAAAAAAATCCCGATTTTCATATATTTTTTTTGCTTTTTAATCATTTTCCGTTAAAAAATTTTTCCCGATTTTCATATATTTTTTTTGCTTTTTAATCATTTTCCGTTAAAAAAAAAATCCCGATTTTCATATATTTTTTTTGCTTTTTAATCATTTTCCGTTAAAAAACAAATCCCGATTTTCATATATTTTTTTTGCTTTTTAATCATTTTCCGTTAAAAAAAAAATCCCGATTTTCATATATTTTTTTTGCTTTTTAATCATTTTCCGTTAAAAAACAAATCCCGATTTTCATATATTTTTTTTGCTTTTTAATCATTTTCCGTTAAAAACAAAATCCCGATTTTCATATATTTTTTTTGCTTTTTAATCATTTTCCGTTAAAAAAAAAATCCCGATTTTCATATATTTTTTTTGCTTTTTAATCATTTTCCGTTAAAAAACAAATCCCGATTTTCATATATTTTTTTTGCTTTTTAATCATTTTCCGTTAAAAAACAAATCCCGATTTTCATATATTTTTTTTGCTTTTTAATCATTTTCCGTTAAAAAAAAAATCCCGATTTTCATATATTTTTTTTGCTTTTTAATCATTTTCCGTTAAAAAAAAAATCCCGATTTTCATATATTTTTTTTGCTTTTTAATCATTTTCCGTTAAAAAAAAAATCCCGATTTTCATATATTTTTTTTGCTTTTTAATCATTTTCCGTTAAAAAACAAATCCCGATTTTCATATATTTTTTTTGCTTTTTAATCATTTTCCGTTAAAAAAAAAATCCCGATTTTCATATATTTTTTTTGCTTTTTAATCATTTTCCGTTAAAAAAAAAATCCCGATTTTCATATATTTTTTTTGCTTTTTAATCATTTTCCGTTAAAAAAAAAATCCCGATTTTCATATATTTTTTTTGCTTTTTTATCATTTTCCGTTAAAAAAAAAATCCCGATTTTCATATATTTTTTTTGCTTTTTAATCATTTTCCGTTAAAAAAAATTTCCCGATTTTCATATATTTTTTTTGCTTTTTAATCATTTTCCGTTAAAAAAAAAATCCCAATTTTCATATATTTTTTTGCTTTTTAATCATTTTCCGTTAAAAAAAAAATCCCGATTTTCATATATTTTTTTTGCTTTTTAATCATTTTCCGTTAAAAAAAAAATCCCGATTTTCATATATTTTTTTTGCTTTTTTTTCATTTTCCGCTAAAAAAAAATTCCCGATTTTTATATATTTTTTTTGCTTTTTTATCATTTTCCGTTAAAAAAAATATCCCGATTTTCATATATTTTTTTTGCTTTTTAATCATTTTCCGTTAAAAACAAAATCCCGATTTTCATATATTTTTTTTGCTTTTTAATCATTTTCCGTTAAAAAAAAAATCCCAATTTTCATATATTTTTTTGCTTTTTAATCATTTTCCGTTAAAAAAAATTTCCCGATTTTCATATATTTTTTTTGCTTTTTAATCATTTTCCGTTAAAAAAAAAATCCCAATTTTCATATATTTTTTTGCTTTTTAATCATTTTCCGTTAAAAAAAAAATCCCGATTTTCATATATTTTTTTTGCTTTTTAATCATTTTCCGTTAAAAAAAAAATCCCGATTTTCATATATTTTTTTTGCTTTTTTTTCATTTTCCGCTAAAAAAAAATTCCCGATTTTTATATATTTTTTTTGCTTTTTTATCATTTTCCGTTAAAAAAAATATCCCGATTTTCATATATTTTTTTTGCTTTTTAATCATTTTCCGTTAAAAACAAAATCCCGATTTTCATATATTTTTTTTGCTTTTTAATCATTTTCCGTTAAAAAAAAAATCCCAATTTTCATATATTTTTTTGCTTTTTAATCATTTTCCGTTAAAAAAAAAATCCCGATTTTCATATATTTTTTTTGCTTTTTAATCATTTTCCGTTAAAAAAAAAATCCCGATTTTCATATATTTTTTTTGCTTTTTTTTCATTTTCCGCTAAAAAAAAATTCCCGATTTTTATATATTTTTTGTGCTTTTTTATCATTTTCCGTTAAAAAAAAAATCCCGATTTTCATATATTTTTTTTGCTTTTTAATCATTTTCCGTTAAAAACAAAATCCCGATTTTCATATATTTTTTTTGCTTTTTAATCATTTTCCGTTAAAAAAAAAATCCCGATTTTCATATATTTTTTTTGCTTTTTAATCATTTTCCGTTAAAAAACAAATCCCGATTTTCATATATTTTTTTTGCTTTTTAATCATTTTCCGTTAAAAAACAAATCCCGATTTTCATATATTTTTTTTGCTTTTTAATCATTTTCCGTTAAAAAAAAAATCCCGATTTTCATATATTTTTTTTGCTTTTTAATCATTTTCCGTTAAAAAAAAAATCCCGATTTTCATATATTTTTTTTGCTTTTTAATCATTTTCCGTTAAAAAACAAATCCCGATTTTCATATATTTTTTTTGCTTTTTAATCATTTTCCGTTAAAAAAAAAATCCCGATTTTCATATATTTTTTTTGCTTTTTAATCATTTTCCGTTAAAAAAAAAATCCCGATTTTCATATATTTTTTTTGCTTTTTAATCATTTTCCGTTAAAAAAAAAATCCCGATTTTCATATATTTTTTTTTATTTTTTATAATTTTACGTTAAAAAAAAAATCCCGATTTTCATATATTTTTTTTGCTTTTTAATCATTTTCCGTTAAAAAAAATTTCCCGATTTTCATATATTTTTTTTGCTTTTTAATCATTTTCCGTTAAAAAAAAAATCCCAATTTTCATATATTTTTTTGCTTTTTAATCATTTTCCGTTAAAAAAAAAATCCCGATTTTCATATATTTTTTTTGCTTTTTAATCATTTTCCGTTAAAAAAAAAATCCCGATTTTCATATATTTTTTTTGCTTTTTTTTCATTTTCCGCTAAAAAAAAATTCCCGATTTTTATATATTTTTTTTGCTTTTTTATCATTTTCCGTTAAAAAAAAAATCCCGATTTTCATATATTTTTTTTGCTTTTTAATCATTTTCCGTTAAAAACAAAATCCCGATTTTCATATATTTTTTTTGCTTTTTAATCATTTTCCGTTAAAAAAAAAATCCCAATTTTCATATATTTTTTTGCTTTTTAATCATTTTCCGTTAAAAAAAAAATCCCGATTTTCATATATTTTTTTTGCTTTTTAATCATTTTCCGTTAAAAAAAAAATCCCGATTTTCATATATTTTTTTTGCTTTTTTTTCATTTTCCGCTAAAAAAAAATTCCCGATTTTTATATATTTTTTGTGCTTTTTTATCATTTTCCGTTAAAAAAAAAATCCCGATTTTCATATATTTTTTTTGCTTTTTAATCATTTTCCGTTAAAAACAAAATCCCGATTTTCATATATTTTTTTTGCTTTTTAATCATTTTCCGTTAAAAAAAAAATCCCGATTTTCATATATTTTTTTTGCTTTTTAATCATTTTCCGTTAAAAAACAAATCCCGATTTTCATATATTTTTTTTGCTTTTTAATCATTTTCCGTTAAAAAACAAATCCCGATTTTCATATATTTTTTTTGCTTTTTAATCATTTTCCGTTAAAAAAAAAATCCCGATTTTCATATATTTTTTTTGCTTTTTAATCATTTTCCGTTAAAAAAAAATCCCGATTTTCATATATTTTTTTTGCTTTTTAATCATTTTCCGTTAAAAAAAAAATCCCGATTTTCATATATTTTTTTTGCTTTTTAATCATTTTCCGTTAAAAAAAAAATCTCGATTTTCATATATTTTTTTTGCTTTTTAATCATTTTCCGTTAAAAAAAAAATCCCGATTTTCATATATTTTTTTTGCTTTTTAATCATTTTCCGTTAAAAAAAAAATCCCGATTTTCATATATTTTTGTTTGCTTTTTAATCATTTTCCGTTAAAAAAAAATTCCCGATTTTCATATATTTTTTTTTTTTTTTTTTTTTCATTTTCCGCTAAAAAAAAAATCCCGATTTTCATATATTTTTTTTGCTTTTTAATCATTTTCCGTTAAAAAAAAATCCCGATTTTCATATATTTTTTTTGCTTTTTAATCATTTTCCGTTAAAAAAAAATTCCCAATTTCCATATATTTTTTTGCTTTTTAATCATTTTCCGTTAAAAAAAAAATCCCGATTTTCATATATTTTTTTTGCTTTTTAATCATTTTCCGTTAAAAAAAAATCCCGATTTTCATATATTTTTTTTGCTTTTTTTTCATTTTCCGCTAAAAAAAAATTCCCGATTTTCATATATTTTTTTTGCTTTTTTATCATTTTCCGTTAAAAAAAAAATCCCGATTTTCATATATTTTTTTTGCTTTTTAATCATTTTCCGTTAAAAAAAAAATCCCGATTTTCATATATTTTTTTTGCTTTTTAATCATTTTCCGTTAAAAAAAAAATCCCGATTTTCATATATTTTTTTTGCTTTTTAATCATTTTCCGTTAAAAAAAAAATCCCGATTTTCATATATTTTTTTTGCTTTTTAATCATTTTCCGTTAAAAAAAAATCCCGATTTTCATATATTTTTTTTGCTTTTTTTTCATTTTCCGCTAAAAAAAATTTCCCGATTTTCATATATTTTTTTTGCTTTTTTATCATTTTCCGTTAAAAAAAAAATCCCGATTTTCATATATTTTTTTTGCTTTTTAATCATTTTCCGTTAAAAAATTTTTCCCGATTTTCATATATTTTTTTTGCTTTTTAATCATTTTCCGTTAAAAAAAAATTCCCAATTTTCATATATTTTTTTGCTTTTTAATCATTTTCCGTTAAAAAAAAAATCCCGATTTTCATATATTTTTTTTGCTTTTTAATCATTTTCCGTTAAAAAAAAAATCCCGATTTTCATATATTTTTTTTGCTTTTTTTTCATTTTCCGTTAAAAAAAAAATCCCGATTTTCATATATTTTTTTTGCTTTTTAATCATTTTCCGTTAAAAAATTTTTCCCGATTTTCATATATTTTTTTTGCTTTTTAATCATTTTCCGTTAAAAAAAAATTCCCAATTTTCATATATTTTTTTGCTTTTTAATCATTTTCCGTTAAAAAAAAAATCCCGATTTTCATATATTTTTTTTGCTTTTTAATCATTTTCCGTTAAAAAAAAAATCCCGATTTTCATATATTTTTTTTGCTTTTTTTTCATTTTCCGCTAAAAAAAAATTCCCGATTTTTAAATATTTTTTTTGCTTTTTTATCATTTTCCGTTAAAAAAAAAATCCCGATTTTCATATATTTTTTTTGCTTTTTAATCATTTTCCGTTAAAAACAAAATCCCGATTTTCATATATTTTTTTTGCTTTTTAATCATTTTCCGTTAAAAAAAAAATCCCGATTTTCATATATTTTTTTTGCTTTTTAATCATTTTCCGTTAAAAAAAATTTCCCGATTTTCATATATTTTTTTTGATTTTTAATCATTTTCCGTTAAAAAAAAAATCCCAATTTTCATATATTTTTTTGCTTTTTAATCATTTTCCGTTAAAAAAAAATTCCCGATTTCCATATATTTTTTTTGCTTTTTAATCATTTTCCGTTAAAAAAAAAATCCCGATTTTCATATATTTTTTTTGCTTTTTTTTCATTTTCCGCTAAAAAAAAATTCCCGATTTTTATATATTTTTTTTGCTTTTTTATCATTTTCCGTTAAAAAAAAAATCCCGATTTTCATATATTTTTTTTGCTTTTTAATCATTTTCCGTTAAAAAAAAATTCCCGATTTTCATATATTTTTCTTTTTTTTTTTTCATTTTCCGCTAAAAAAAAAATCCCGATTTTCATATATTTTTTTTGCTTTTTAATCATTTTCCGTTAAAAAAAAAATCCCGATTTTCATATATTTTTTTTGCTTTTTAATCATTTTCCGTTAAAAAAAAATCCCGATTTTCATATATTTTTTTTGCTTTTTTTTCATTTTCCGCTAAAAAAAAATTCCCGATTTTCATATATTTTTTTTGCTTTTTTATCATTTTCCGTTAAAAAAAAAATCCCGATTTTCATATATTTTTTTTGCTTTTTAATCATTTTCCGTTAAAAAAAAAATCCCGATTTTCATATATTTTTTTTGCTTTTTAATCATTTTCCGTTAAAAAAAAAATCCCGATTTTCATATATTTTTTTTGCTTTTTTATCATTTTCCGTTAAAAAAAAAATCCCGATTTTCATATATTTTTTTTGCTTTTTAATCATTTTCCGTTAAAAAAAATTTCCCGATTTTCATATATTTTTTTTGCTTTTTAATCATTTTCCGTTAAAAAAAAAATCCCAATTTTCATATATTTTTTTGCTTTTTAATCATTTTCCGTTAAAAAAAAAATCCCGATTTTCATATATTTTTTTTGCTTTTTAATCATTTTCCGTTAAAAAAAAAATCCCGATTTTCATATATTTTTTTTGCTTTTTTTTCATTTTCCGCTAAAAAAAAATTCCCGATTTTTATATATTTTTTTTGCTTTTTTATCATTTTCCGTTAAAAAAAAAATCCCGATTTTCATATATTTTTTTTGCTTTTTAATCATTTTCCGTTAAAAACAAAATCCCGATTTTCATATATTTTTTTTGCTTTTTAATCATTTTCCGTTAAAAAAAAAATCCCAATTTTCATATATTTTTTTGCTTTTTAATCATTTTCCGTTAAAAAAAAAATCCCGATTTTCATATATTTTTTTTGCTTTTTAATCATTTTCCGTTAAAAAAAAAATCCCGATTTTCATATATTTTTTTTGCTTTTTTTTCATTTTCCGCTAAAAAAAAATTCCCGATTTTTATATATTTTTTGTGCTTTTTTATCATTTTCCGTTAAAAAAAAAATCCCGATTTTCATATATTTTTTTTGCTTTTTAATCATTTTCCGTTAAAAACAAAATCCCGATTTTCATATATTTTTTTTGCTTTTTAATCATTTTCCGTTAAAAAAAAAATCCCGATTTTCATATATTTTTTTTGCTTTTTAATCATTTTCCGTTAAAAAACAAATCCCGATTTTCATATATTTTTTTTGCTTTTTAATCATTTTCCGTTAAAAAACAAATCCCGATTTTCATATATTTTTTTTGCTTTTTAATCATTTTCCGTTAAAAAAAAAATCCCGATTTTCATATATTTTTTTTGCTTTTTAATCATTTTCCGTTAAAAAAAAATCCCGATTTTCATATATTTTTTTTGCTTTTTAATCATTTTCCGTTAAAAAAAAAATCCCGATTTTCATATATTTTTTTTGCTTTTTAATCATTTTCCGTTAAAAAAAAAATCTCGATTTTCATATATTTTTTTTGCTTTTTAATCATTTTCCGTTAAAAAAAAAATCCCGATTTTCATATATTTTTTTTGCTTTTTAATAATTTTCCGTTAAAAAAAAAATCCCGATTTTAATATATTTTTTTTTGCTTTTTAATAATTTTCCGTTAAAAAAAAATTCCCGATTTTCATATATTTTTTTTTTTTTTTTTTTTCATTTTCCGCTAAAAAAAAAATCCCGATTTTCATATATTTTTTTTGCTTTTTAATCATTTTCCGTTAAAAAAAAATCCCGATTTTCATATATTTTTTTTGCTTTTTAATCATTTTCCGTTAAAAAAAAATTCCCAATTTCCATATATTTTTTTGCTTTTTAATCATTTTCCGTTAAAAAAAAAATCCCGATTTTCATATATTTTTTTTGCTTTTTAATCATTTTCCGTTAAAAAAAAATCCCGATTTTCATATATTTTTTTTTCTTTTTTTTCATTTTCCGCTAAAAAAAAATTCCCGATTTTCATATATTTTTTTTGCTTTTTTATCATTTTCCGTTAAAAAAAAAATCCCGATTTTCATATATTTTTTTTGCTTTTTAATCATTTTCCGTTAAAAAAAAAATCCCGATTTTCATATATTTTTTTTGCTTTTTAATCATTTTCCGTTAAAAAAAAAATCCCGATTTTCATATATTTTTTTTGCTTTTTAATCATTTTCCGTTAAAAAAAAAATCCCGATTTTCATATATTTTTTTTGCTTTTTAATCATTTTCCGTTAAAAAAAAATCCCGATTTTCATATATTTTTTTTGCTTTTTTTTCATTTTCCGCTAAAAAAAAATTCCCGATTTTCATATATTTTTTTTGCTTTTTTATCATTTTCCGTTAAAAAAAAAATCCCGATTTTCATATATTTTTTTTGCTTTTTAATCATTTTCCGTTAAAAAATTTTTCCCGATTTTCATATATTTTTTTTGCTTTTTAATCATTTTCCGTTAAAAAAAAATTCCCAATTTTCATATATTTTTTTGCTTTTTAATCATTTTCCGTTAAAAAAAAAATCCCGATTTTCATATATTTTTTTTGCTTTTTAATCATTTTCCGTTAAAAAAAAAATCCCGATTTTCATATATTTTTTTTGCTTTTTTTTCATTTTCCGTTAAAAAAAAAATCCCGATTTTCATATATTTTTTTTGCTTTTTAATCATTTTCCGTTAAAAAATTTTTCCCGATTTTCATATATTTTTTTTGCTTTTTAATCATTTTCCGTTAAAAAAAAATTCCCAATTTTCATATATTTTTTTGCTTTTTAATCATTTTCCGTTAAAAAAAAAATCCCGATTTTCATATATTTTTTTTGCTTTTTAATCATTTTCCGTTAAAAAAAAAATCCCGATTTTCATATATTTTTTTTGCTTTTTTTTCATTTTCCGTTAAAAAAAAAATCCCGATTTTCATATATTTTTTTTGCTTTTTAATCATTTTCCGTTAAAAAATTTTTCCCGATTTTCATATATTTTTTTTGCTTTTTAATCATTTTCCGTTAAAAAAAAATTCCCAATTTTCATATATTTTTTTGCTTTTTAATCATTTTCCGTTAAAAAAAAAATCCCGATTTTCATATATTTTTTTTGCTTTTTAATCATTTTCCGTTAAAAAAAAAATCCCGATTTTCATATATTTTTTTTGCTTTTTTTTCATTTTCCGCTAAAAAAAAATTCCCGATTTTTAAATATTTTTTTTGCTTTTTTATCATTTTCCGTTAAAAAAAAAATCCCGATTTTCATATATTTTTTTTGCTTTTTAATCATTTTCCGTTAAAAACAAAATCCCGATTTTCATATATTTTTTTTGCTTTTTAATCATTTTCCGTTAAAAAAAAAATCCCGATTTTCATATATTTTTTTTGCTTTTTAATCATTTTCCGTTAAAAAAAATATCCCGATTTTCATATATTTTTTTTGCTTTTTAATCATTTTCCGTTAAAAAAAAAATCCCAATTTTCATATATTTTTTTGCTTTTTAATCATTTTCCGTTAAAAAAAAATTCCCGATTTCCATATATTTTTTTTGCTTTTTAATCATTTTCCGTTAAAAAAAAAATCCCGATTTTCATATATTTTTTTTGCTTTTTTTTCATTTTCCGCTAAAAAAAAATTCCCGATTTTTATATATTTTTTTTGCTTTTTTATCATTTTCCGTTAAAAAAAAAATCCCGATTTTCATATATTTTTTTTGCTTTTTAATCATTTTCCGTTAAAAAAAAATTCCCGATTTTCATATATTTTTCTTTTTTTTTTTTCATTTTCCGCTAAAAAAAAAATCCCGATTTTCATATATTTTTTTTGCTTTTTAATCATTTTCCGTTAAAAAAAAAATCCCGATTTTCATATATTTTTTTTGCTTTTTATTCATTTTCCGTTAAAAAAAAATCCCGATTTTCATATATTTTTTTTGCTTTTTTTTCATTTTCCGCTAAAAAAAAATTCCCGATTTTCATATATTTTTTTTGCTTTTTTATCATTTTCCGTTAAAAAAAAAATCCCGATTTTCATATATTTTTTTTGCTTTTTAATCATTTTCCGTTAAAAAAAATTTCCCGATTTTCATATATTTTTTTTGCTTTTTAATCATTTTCCGTTAAAAAAAAAATCCCAATTTTCATATATTTTTTTGCTTTTTAATCATTTTCCGTTAAAAAAAAAATCCCGATTTTCATATATTTTTTTGCTTTTTAATCATTTTCCGTTAAAAAAAAAATCCCGATTTTCATATATTTTTTTTGCTTTTTAATCATTTTCCGTTAAAAAAAAAATCCCGATTTTCATATATTTTTTTTGCTTTTTTTTCATTTTCCGCTAAAAAAAAATTCCCGATTTTTATATATTTTTTTTGCTTTTTTATCATTTTCCGTTAAAAAAAAAATCCCGATTTTCATATATTTTTTTTGCTTTTTAATCATTTTCCGTTAAAAACAAAATCCCGATTTTCATATATTTTTTTTGCTTTTTAATCATTTTCCGTTAAAAAAAAAATCCCGATTTTCATATATTTTTTTTGCTTTTTAATCATTTTCCGTTAAAAAAAATTTCCCGATTTTCATATATTTTTTTTGCTTTTTAATCATTTTCCGTTAAAAAACAAATCCCGATTTTCATATATTTTTTTTGCTTTTTAATCATTTTCCGTTAAAAAAAAAATCCCGATTTTCATATATTTTTTTTGCTTTTTTTTCATTTTCCGCTAAAAAAAAATTCCCGATTTTTATATATTTTTTTTGCTTTTTTATCATTTTCCGTTAAAAAAAAAATCCCGATTTTCATATATTTTTTTTGCTTTTTAATCATTTTCCGTTAAAAAAAAATTCCCGATTTTCATATATTTTTCTTTTTTTTTTTTCATTTTCCGCTAAAAAAAAAATCCCGATTTTCATATATTTTTTTTGCTTTTTAATCATTTTCCGTTAAAAAAAAAATCCCGATTTTCATATATTTTTTTTGCTTTTTAATCATTTTCCGTTAAAAAAAAATCCCGATTTTCATATATTTTTTTTGCTTTTTTTTCATTTTCCGCTAAAAAAAAATTCCCGATTTTCATATATTTTTTTTGCTTTTTTATCATTTTCCGTTAAAAAAAAAATCCCGATTTTCATATATTTTTTTTGCTTTTTAATCATTTTCCGTTAAAAAAAATTTCCCGATTTTCATATATTTTTTTTGCTTTTTAATCATTTTCCGTTAAAAAAAAAATCCCAATTTTCATATATTTTTTTGCTTTTTAATCATTTTCCGTTAAAAAAAAAATCCCGATTTTCATATATTTTTTTTGCTTTTTAATCATTTTCCGTTAAAAAAAAAATCCCGATTTTCATATATTTTTTTTGCTTTTTTTTCATTTTCCGCTAAAAAAAAATTCCCGATTTTTATATATTTTTTTTGCTTTTTTATCATTTTCCGTTAAAAAAAAAATCCCGATTTTCATATATTTTTTTTGCTTTTTAATCATTTTCCGTTAAAAACAAAATCCCGATTTTCATATATTTTTTTTGCTTTTTAATCATTTTCCGTTAAAAAAAAAATCCCGATTTTCATATATTTTTTTTGCTTTTTAATCATTTTCCGTTAAAAAAAATTTCCCGATTTTCATATATTTTTTTTGCTTTTTAATCATTTTCCGTTAAAAAAAAAATCCCAATTTTCATATATTTTTTTGCTTTTTAATCATTTTCCGTTAAAAAAAAAATCCCGATTTCCATATATTTTTTTTGCTTTTTAATCATTTTCCGTTAAAAAAAAAATCCCGATTTTCATATATTTTTTTTGCTTTTTTTTCATTTTCCGCTAAAAAAAAATTCCCGATTTTTATATATTTTTTTTGCTTTTTTATCATTTTCCGTTAAAAAAAAAATCCCGATTTTCATATATTTTTTTTGCTTTTTAATCATTTTCCGTTAAAAAAAAATTCCCGATTTTCATATATTTTTTTTTTTTTTTTTTCATTTTCCGCTAAAAAAAAAATCCCGATTTTCATATATTTTTTTTGCTTTTTAATCATTTTCCGTTAAAAAAAAAATCCCGATTTTCATATATTTTTTTTGCTTTTTAATCATTTTCCGTTAAAAAACAAATCCCGATTTTCATATATTTTTTTTGCTTTTTAATCATTTTCCGTTAAAAAACAAATCCCGATTTTCATGTATTTTTTTTGCTTTTTAATCATTTTCCGTTAAAAAAAAAATCCCGATTTTCATATATTTTTTTTGCTTTTTAATCATTTTCCGTTAAAAAAAAAATCCCGATTTTCATATATTTTTTTTGCTTTTTAATCATTTTCCGTTAAAAAAAAAATCCCGATTTTCATATATTTTTTTTGCTTTTTAATCATTTTCCGTTAAAAAAAAAATCCCGATTTTCATATATTTTTTTTGCTTTTTAATCATTTTCCGTTAAAAAAAAAATCCCGATTTTCATATATTTTTTTTGCTTTTTAATCATTTTCCGTTTAAAAAAAATTCCCGATTTTCATATATTTTTTTTGCTTTTTAATCATTTTCCGTTAAAAAAAAAATCCCGATTTTCATATATTTTTTTTGCTTTTTAATCATTTTCCGTTAAAAAAAAATTCCCGATTTTCATATATTTTTTTTGCTTTTTAATCATTTTCCGTTAAAAAAAAAATCCCGATTTTCATATATTTTTTTTGCTTTTTAATCATTTTCCGTTAAAAAAAAAATCCCGATTTTCATATATTTTTTTTGCTTTTTAATCATTTTCCGTTAAAAAAAAAATCCCGATTTTCATATATTTTTTTTGCTTTTTAATCATTTTCCGTTAAAAAAAAATTCCCGATTTTCATATATTTTTTTGTTTTTTTTTTTCATTTTCCGCTAAAAAAAAAATCCCGATTTTCATATATTTTTTTTGCTTTTTAATCATTTTCCGTTAAAAAAAAAATCCCGATTTTCATATATTTTTTTTGCTTTTTAATAATTTTCCGTTAAAAAAAAAATCCCAATTTTCATATATTTTTTTGCTTTTTAATCATTTTCCGTTAAAAAAAAAATCCCGATTTTCATATATATTTTTTGCTTTTTAATCATTTTCCGTTAAAAAAAAATCCCGATTTTCATATATTTTTTTTGTTTTTTTTTCATTTTCCGCTAAAAAAAAATTCCCGATTTTCATATATTTTTTTTGTTTTTTTTATCATTTTCCGTTAAAAAAAAAATCCCGATTTTCATATATTTTTTTTGCTTTTTAATCATTTTCCGTTAAAATTTTTTTCCCGATTTTCATATATTTTTTTTGCTTTTTAATCATTTTCCGTTAAAAAAAAAATCCCAATTTTCATATATTTTTTTGCTTTTTAATCATTTTCCGTTAAAAAAAAAATCCCGATTTTCATATATTTTTTTTGCTTTTTAATCATTTTCCGTTAAAAAAAAAATCCCGATTTTCATATATTTTTTTGCTTTTTTTTCATTTTCCGCTAAAAAAAAATTCCCGATTTTTATATATTTTTTTTGCTTTTTTATCATTTTCCGTTAAAAAAAAAATCCCGATTTTCATATATTTTTTTTGCTTTTTAATCATTTTCCGTTAAAAACAAAATCCCGATTTTCATATATTTTTTTTGCTTTTTAATCATTTTCCGTTAAAAAAAAAATCCCAATTTTCATATATTTTTTTGCTTTTTAATCATTTTCCGTTAAAAAAAAAATCCCGATTTTCATATATTTTTTTTGCTTTTTAATCATTTTCCGTTAAAAAAAAAATCCCGATTTTCATATATTTTTTTTGCTTTTTTTTCATTTTCCGCTAAAAAAAAATTCCCGATTTTTATATATTTTTTTTGCTTTTTTATCATTTTCCGTTAAAAAAAAAATCCCGATTTTCATATATTTTTTTTGCTTTTTAATCATTTTCCGTTAAAAACAAAATCCCGATTTTCATATATTTTTTTTGCTTTTTAATCATTTTCCGTTAAAAAAAAAATCCCGATTTTCATATATTTTTTTTGCTTTTTAATCATTTTCCGTTAAAAAACAAATCCCGATTTTCATATATTTTTTTTGCTTTTTAATCATTTTCCGTTAAAAAACAAATCCCGATTTTCATATATTTTTTTTGCTTTTTAATCATTTTCCGTTAAAAAAAAAATCCCGATTTTCATATATTTTTTTTGCTTTTTAATCATTTTCCGTTAAAAAAAAAATCCCGATTTTCATATATTTTTTTTGCTTTTTAATCATTTTCCGTTAAAAAAAAAATCCCGATTTTCATATATTTTTTTTGCTTTTTAATCATTTTCCGTTAAAAAAAAAATCCCGATTTTCATATATTTTTTTTGCTTTTTAATCATTTTCCGTTAAAAAAAAAATCCCGATTTTCATATATTTTTTTTGCTTTTTAATCATTTTCCGTTAAAAAAAAAATCCCGATTTTCATATATTTTTTTTGCTTTTTAATCATTTTCCGTTAAAAAAAAATTCCCGATTTTCATATATTTTTTTTTTTTTTTTTTTCATTTTCCGCTAAAAAAAAAATCCCGATTTTCATATATTTTTTTTGCTTTTTAATCATTTTCCGTTAAAAAAAAATCCCGATTTTCATATATTTTTTTTGCTTTTTAATCATTTTCCGTTAAAAAAAAATTCCCAATTTCCATATATTTTTTTGCTTTTTAATCATTTTCCGTTAAAAAAAAAATCCCGATTTTCATATATTTTTTTTGCTTTTTAATCATTTTCCGTTAAAAACAAAATCCCGATTTTCATATATTTTTTTTGCTTTTTAATCATTTTCCGTTAAAAAAAAAATCCCGATTTTCATATATTTTTTTTGCTTTTTAATCATTTTCCGTTAAAAAAAATTTCCCGATTTTCATATATTTTTTTTGCTTTTTAATCATTTTCCGTTAAAAAAAAAATCCCAATTTTCATATATTTTTTTGCTTTTTAATCATTTTCCGTTAAAAAAAAATTCCCGATTTCCATATATTTTTTTTGCTTTTTAATCATTTTCCGTTAAAAAAAAAATCCCGATTTTCATATATTTTTTTTGCTTTTTTTTCATTTTCCGCTAAAAAAAAATTCCCGATTTTTATATATTTTTTTTGCTTTTTTATCATTTTCCGTTAAAAAAAAAATCCCGATTTTCATATATTTTTTTTGCTTTTTAATCATTTTCCGTTAAAAAAAAATTCCCGATTTTCATATATTTTTCTTTTTTTTTTTTCATTTTCCGCTAAAAAAAAAATCCCGATTTTCATATATTTTTTTTGCTTTTTAATCATTTTCCGTTAAAAAAAAAATCCCGATTTTCATATATTTTTTTTGCTTTTTAATCATTTTCCGTTAAAAAAAAATCCCGATTTTCATATATTTTTTTTGCTTTTTTTTCATTTTCCGCTAAAAAAAAATTCCCGATTTTCATATATTTTTTTTGCTTTTTAATCATTTTCCGTTAAAAAAAATTTCCCGATTTTCATATATTTTTTTTGCTTTTTAATCATTTTCCGTTAAAAAAAAAATCCCAATTTTCATATATTTTTTTGCTTTTTAATCATTTTCCGTTAAAAAAAAAATCCCGATTTTCATATATTTTTTTTGCTTTTTAATCATTTTCCGTTAAAAAAAAAATCCCGATTTTCATATATTTTTTTTGCTTTTTTTTCATTTTCCGCTAAAAAAAAATTCCCGATTTTTATATATTTTTTTTGCTTTTTTATCATTTTCCGTTAAAAAAAAAATCCCGATTTTCATATATTTTTTTTGCTTTTTAATCATTTTCCGTTAAAAACAAAATCCCGATTTTCATATATTTTTTTTGCTTTTTAATCATTTTCCGTTAAAAAAAAAATCCCGATTTTCATATATTTTTTTTGCTTTTTAATCATTTTCCGTTAAAAAAAAAATCCCGATTTTCATATATTTTTTTTGCTTTTTTATCATTTTCCGTTAAAAAAAAAATCCCGATTTTCATATATTTTTTTTGCTTTTTAATCATTTTCCGTTAAAAAAAATTTCCCGATTTTCATATATTTTTTTTGCTTTTTAATCATTTTCCGTTAAAAAAAAAATCCCAATTTTCATATATTTTTTTGCTTTTTAATCATTTTCCGTTAAAAAAAAAATCCCGATTTTCATATATTTTTTTTGCTTTTTAATCATTTTCCGTTAAAAAAAAAATCCCGATTTTCATATATTTTTTTTGCTTTTTTTTCATTTTCCGCTAAAAAAAAATTCCCGATTTTTATATATTTTTTTTGCTTTTTTATCATTTTCCGTTAAAAAAAAAATCCCGATTTTCATATATTTTTTTTGCTTTTTAATCATTTTCCGTTAAAAACAAAATCCCGATTTTCATATATTTTTTTTGCTTTTTAATCATTTTCCGTTAAAAAAAAAATCCCGATTTTCATATATTTTTTTTGCTTTTTAATCATTTTCCGTTAAAAAAAATTTCCCGATTTTCATATATTTTTTTTGCTTTTTAATCATTTTCCGTTAAAAAAAAAATCCCAATTTTCATATATTTTTTTGCTTTTTAATCATTTTCCGTTAAAAAAAAAATCCCGATTTCCATATATTTTTTTTGCTTTTTAATCATTTTCCGTTAAAAAAAAAATCCCGATTTTCATATATTTTTTTTGCTTTTTTTTCATTTTCCGCTAAAAAAAAATTCCCGATTTTTATATATTTTTTTTGCTTTTTTATCATTTTCCGTTAAAAAAAAAATCCCGATTTTCATATATTTTTTTTGCTTTTTAATCATTTTCCGTTAAAAAAAAATTCCCGATTTTCATATATTTTTTTTTTTTTTTTTTCATTTTCCGCTAAAAAAAAAATCCCGATTTTCATATATTTTTTTTGCTTTTTAATCATTTTACGTTAAAAAAAAAATCCCGATTTTCATATATTTTTTTTGCTTTTTAATCATTTTCCGTTAAAAAACAAATCCCGATTTTCATATATTTTTTTTGCTTTTTAATCATTTTCCGTTAAAAAACAAATCCCGATTTTCATATATTTTTTTTGCTTTTTAATCATTTTCCGTTAAAAAAAAAATCCCGATTTTCATATATTTTTTTTGCTTTTTAATCATTTTCCGTTAAAAAAAAATCCCGATTTTCATATATTTTTTTTGCTTTTTAATCATTTTCCGTTAAAAAAAAAATCCCGATTTTCATATATTTTTTTTGCTTTTTAATCATTTTCCGTTAAAAAAAAATCCCGATTTTCATATATTTTTTTTGCTTTTTAATCATTTTCCGTTAAAAAAAAAATCCCGATTTTCATATATTTTTTTTGCTTTTTAATCATTTTCCGTTTAAAAAAAATTCCCGATTTTCATATATTTTTTTTGCTTTTTAATCATTTTCCGTTAAAAAAAAAATCCCGATTTTCATATATTTTTTTTGCTTTTTAATCATTTTCCGTTAAAAAAAAAATCCCGATTTTCATATATTTTTTTTGCTTTTTAATCATTTTCCGTTAAAAAAAAAATCCCGATTTTCATATATTTTTTTTGCTTTTTAATCATTTTCCGTTAAAAAAAAAATCCCGATTTTCATATATTTTTTTTGCTTTTTAATCATTTTCCGTTAAAAAAAAAATCCCGATTTTCATATATTTTTTTTGCTTTTTAATCATTTTCCGTTAAAAAAAAATTCCCGATTTTCATATATTTTTTTGTTTTTTTTTTTCATTTTCCGCTAAAAAAAAAATCCCGATTTTCATATATTTTTTTTGCTTTTTAATCATTTTCCGTTAAAAAAAAAATCCCGATTTTAATATATTTTTTTTGCTTTTTAATAATTTTCCGTTAAAAAAAAAATCCCGATTTTCATATATTTTTTTGCTTTTTAATCATTTTCCGTTAAAAAAAAAATCCCGATTTTCATATATATTTTTTGCTTTTTAATCATTTTCCGTTAAAAAAAAATCCCGATTTTCATATATTTTTTTTGTTTTTTTTTCATTTTCCGCTAAAAAAAAATTCCCGATTTTCATATATTTTTTTTGTTTTTTTTATCATTTTCCGTTAAAAAAAAAATCCCGATTTTCATATATTTTTTTTGCTTTTAATCATTTTCCGTTAAAATTTTTTTCCCGATTTTCATATATTTTTTTTGCTTTTTAATCATTTTCCGTTAAAAAAAAAATCCCAATTTTCATATATTTTTTTGCTTTTTAATCATTTTCCGTTAAAAAAAAATCCGATTTTCATATATTTTTTTGCTTTTTAATCATTTTCCGTTAAAAAAAAAATCCCGATTTTCATATATTTTTTTTGCTTTTTTTTCATTTTCCGCTAAAAAAAAATTCCCGATTTTTATATATTTTTTTTGCTTTTTTATCATTTTCCGTTAAAAAAAAAATCCCGATTTTCATATATTTTTTTGCTTTTTAATCATTTTCCGTTAAAAACAAAATCCCGATTTTCATATATTTTTTTTGCTTTTTAATCATTTTCCGTTAAAAAAAAAATCCCAATTTTCATATATTTT